>CBVK0100352336.1:0-21166 GCA_900067695.1 Picea abies
AATTCATTGTAAAAGTACCTTGAATAATCCCTCCAAGTTAACATATTATTATTTTTCCATGTTTTCACTGCCACTAACGCATCATGAGAGACCATCATTAGCTTGAACATGCCCTATATATGACAGGAAAATAAGGAAACTATGGTTGTCACAACAACAATACCTTGAAAAATTATTGGAAAAATTTAATGCAACTGATGCAAAACTTGTAAGTACACCACTTGCTTCTCAGCTTAAATTAACATCTAATCAATGCCCCACTAGTATCAAAGGAAAAGAAGAAATATCCAAAATCCCATATGATTCAATAGTAGGAAGCCTAATGTATGCAATGGTATGCACTCAACCTGGAATTGCACATTGAGTGGGAGTTGTAAGTAGGTTTCTTTCAAATCAAGGAAAAGAACATTAGAATGTAGTTAAATGTATTTTAAGATATATCAGAGGCTCAATTAATTATTGTTTATGCTTTTGAGGTATTGATACCTTGTTGGAAGGATTTACAAATGTTGGTATGGTAGGTGACATGGATTCTAGAAAATCCACAACAAGCTACATCTATACTTTTGCAGTAGTTTCAGTCTCATGGGTATCTAGATTACAAAAGGTGGTGGCTCTTTCTACCACATAGGCTGAGCATATTGTAGCAACTGATGCATGCAAGAATATGCTTTGGATGAGTAGGTTCTTAGAGGAACTAGATGTTCAACAGGAAAAGTATGCAATGAATTGTGATATCCAAATTGCAATCCATCTTGCCAAAAATCCCACCTTCCATTCTAAGACAAAGCACATCAATGTTAGATATCATTGGATTCACCAAGTGATAGACGATGGGATACTACAGTTGGAGAAAATACACACAAAAGATAATCCAGTAGATATGTTAACAAATAATTGTTCAAGGGACAAGTAGGAGCTTTGTAGAACCTTGGTTGGTCTGATGCAAATGTGATGAAGATATTTTGGGATTGGATTAGTAGCAAGGAGATAGAAATTATAACAAAAATATTCATCGAGTCTTCATTTTGGTCTCAAGTGGGAGATTGTTGTATGTGAGACCAAATCATAAATAATAAAATAATTGTATTTCTCAAATTCTTAGAACTTCCATAATGTACTCTTCTAGAGATTTATCCACTATTCTATCTTCTTCTATGATATCCTATATATGTATTCTTTCTATCACATAAAATTTACAAGCCATAGCAAGTCAAGAAGAAGTTGTAGATATGAAGTAGAGTAGATCAAGAAGAAGGTGTAGAGATGAACAAGGAGTAAAGTCAAAGCTTGATGCATTTATTTTCTAATGAGAAATAAAGGATGATCCTTTCCCATGGTTTTTACCTATTGGGTTTTCAACTTAAAATATTTGGTTTTCTATTGTTCTTTCATTGTCATTTTTTCTTATTAGTTATCTTATATATCTTTGAGTGTCTTTCATATCTAGATATTTTAGCTTCGGATCTATTAATGTGGGTTAAATATCTATATAGTTATTCTTAATATGTATTCATGATAATATCAGATCTATATACTTGTGCATTAGATATATAGAACTTTATTTTAGATCTATTGTTCACTGTTGTTTTTAATCTATCAAATCCTACTTGTCTTATTGTTAATATGGGATTCTTCATAATGTGGTTTGATAATGTACTTCTTATTGTAATTTAGTGTTTATCTCTACCTTGGTTGTTTTCTTCTATTATTTAGGAGGTTGTTTGATCTAGTTAATTGTAAGAGATCTTCTCCAATTAGTTGACTCCTAGATTAATGTGTGGTTGAAATATTTTGACTAAGATAGTAAATCTATCTTAAGACCAAACTTCATGTATAAATATTCAATATTATTTGATAATAATAGTTTGTGTGTATGAAAATCATGTCTATTCTTTATTTTCTTAATTAAATATTTTTTTCCTTTCCTAGAACAAAAAATCTAAAATAAAACTTTTCCTTTTAACCTTTTTATGAAAGGTACATTGTAAATAGATGGAATTCAAACACCAACGAAATAAAAAAGTTATTCATAATTGAAATACCTTTAGAAAAAATAAAAAGGGGTATTAAAAAACACAATTTTGGAAATAAAGGATGATGAGGAGTCCAAGGCATCCACTTTTATTGAGAAAGCTAAAGAGAGAGCACTCTATTTTAAAAAATTATTTGAATCTCCCAAAGGTTGCTAGGTACAAGAGATTATAGAAGTGGTAAATAAAGTTCCTAGAGCATTTATAAAAGATATGAACAAGTCCCTATATGAGGAATTTTCGGAAGAAGAACTACAAGCTTCCCTATTCTCAATGCAAAGTGGAAAAAGTCCAAGACCGGATGGGGTCCTTGTATTATTTTATAAATATTTCTACAACTTGGTAAAGGACGACCTCACTTTTATGGTTACAGAATCCTAGTGATCAAGAAAATTACATGGGGCACTTAATTCCAACTGCATTTGCCCCATTCCAAAGAAACAAAATACAAAAAAATTTGGGGACTTCATACCTATTTCCTTTGCAAATGTCTCCTATAAATTGATCTCAAAGATCATCGCTAGATGGATTTTACCTATGTTGAGTGAGATTATTAGTGAAGAAAAATTTGGTTTTTTGAAAAATAGACAGATACATGATGTAGTGGCCATTGAACAAGAAAATATTCAGTCTACAAAAATAAAAACATTAAGGAGACCATCCTAAAACTAGACTTGGATAAGGTCTACGATAGAGTCGATTGGACATTATTGAGATTGGTACTCCTCCATATGCTGATTAATATGAGCTCAGTGACCTGGATAATTGGATGTTTAATTAGTGACAATTTTTCCGTCCTGATCAATGGGTCCCCCTCGCATTTTTCAAGGTATCACAGGGCCTTCACGAAGGCTTCCCCCTTTTCCCTTTCCTTTTTTTGATTATGGTAGAAGCCTCAACAGACTAATAAAAGAATAAAGGGAAAGAAGATCCCTAATATATGTAAAGGTATCCAAATCTGAGATGATCTCTCATTTGTTGTTCATGGACGACATATTATGTTGCATTTTAGGAACACATGAAAATCTACATTCTCTCAAAAAAATACTATATATTTATAGTAGAGCGACGAGAATGATGATTAATATGGAAAAGTCATGCATCATCCTTAATAATTTCTCCGATGTGGAACAAACCTCCCTCCACAACCTGATACCAACTTAGAAAATGACCTTATCATAAGGGATCAAATACTTGGGTTTCTACCTAAATCTGTATTGTTACAAAAAAAGAAAATTAGGGATGGCTTATTAGAAAGGTAGAATCCATGATTTCGATTTGGTTTATTCAGATCTTGTCGAGAGGTGACAGGCTTACCCTTATTAAAGTGGTCTTGGAGAGCATTCCAATGTATTGGAACTCTATTATGGTGGTCCCCAAAGGAGTGATACATAATATCAGAAGAATAAGGTTTCAATACCTGTGAGTAGGAAAAAAATTCCTAGGAGGAATACACCTTGTGCATTGGTCGTCTATAGTTATTCTGAAAGAACTTGGGGGATGGGATTTAAATGAAATTTGTCCTTTTGCATAGGCCCTAGAAGGAAGGAGCATTTAGAGGTTAACACAAAGAAACACCCTATGTGTACATGCTATGAAATCAAAATATTTTCCCAACTTGAAAATCGAAGAATGGTTCTGATCCTCGATAAAATTCTCAAAAGGCACATTAGTGCAGAAGGATTTTATTGTTTCTTTCCCATTGGTGGGTTCCTGGATGGCTTGGAAGGAGGTAAATAGTCATAGCATCTACCTTGGAGAGGACCATTGGCTAGGGGCAGGTAATAATTTTAGACTATAAGAACCCCTTATCCATGCCCTCTGAGATATTAGATTATTGACCCTATATGATGCATGTGTTAGGACCCCAAAGTCGAGAGGGAATGAGGGGTGGAAATCTGCAGATAACCTTGGTCTCAAGGATGATCTAGCAGTGGAATGGAACTCATACATCAGTTTTTTATGTGAAAATTACATCACCATGGATGAGGAATGTATGGAATCCTTATGCTGGACCCAAAACCCAAAAGATGGATTCTACATGGTAAAGTTGGGCTACAAAGCTTGGAAAGAAGAATGACACCAAGGCCATAGAAAGTGGTGGTGGAAACCACTCTGTAAGTTTAAATCCCCGCATATGCAAAGTAAACCTATGTATTTCCCTCATTAACAAGTTATTGACATGGAACTTCATAAAGAGAGGTTGGGTAGGTCCAAGTCATTGTTCGCTATGAAAATCCGATTATGAAACAATTGCTCATCTTCTTATAACCTGCCCATTTGCAAGTCAGGTAGAGGAGATGGTGAAAAATAAGCTACAGACAAACTCTATCTGGAACAACACATCACTAGAAGAATGCTATAAATCATGAGTACTTGATAGGGTAGTAAATCTATATACAAGTCTCCCAAGTATGATGATATGTAACATATGGTGGACAAGGAATCAAGCAGTGTTTAAAGAAAAATCTGTCAATCCGGAGGTCATTGTTACACTTACTCTTGCGCATGTTATGGAGTTCAAGGAAGATCCACGTCGTAACAACCCGAGGAATCACATCCCTCCTTCCATTTATTATGATACTTAGTGGGGATATTGTGATGGGGCCATTCAAGGACACCGCCCACGTGTGGTGTAGGAGTAGTCCTACATATCAATCACAACCATTATATTCATATCCATTATGCCCCTGGACCTGGCACAAAAATAGAGAAGAACGTATTTCCCTTTGGATGCTACTAGAATCTGCAAAAGAAAAGGACCTACGCAAGCTAAAAGTCTCTAGAGATTCTAAACTAGTTATTAAATGGGAAAGAAACAAAAAAATTGTACAAAACATCAGGATCTATGTTATTATGAGAGAGATCAATCTCTCTTTTCAATCTTTCAGTTGGCTATCCTTCCAACATATTCTGAAAAAACTGAATACTAAAGCAAATGAGTTGTCCAATGAAGCTCTCGAATAACAAGGAGCCTTTTCTTTCTAAGAATTTTATGATGCAATAGAAATAGAGGCTATGGATTTTCTCTTTTGAAAGATCCATCTATTGTTATGATTGGTTGTATATATCATCTCATGTTATGAATATACTAATGTTACGTAACGACATGTCGAGGGATTATGAGAAAATAGAGAGGTTGTAAAAGTTTTTAGTACCCCACTAAGGAGAGATCTTTTTTGTACAACATATAAGATGATAAGGGAGCTTCATAAGGGGTATGGGAATATCTAAAGTAAAAGAGGCAGAAAGTATGAGGTAATGATCGAACATGTATATTCCCTTTTTTTTTTAATGAATATTAAAAACAAAATAAAAATAAAAAGGCTATCAAATATCTCAAACATCTTAAACAACCGGATATCTTAGCAATTCCCCGCCTTATTTTAATTTAATTTTTATTTATTTACTTTAAAAAGAGGCAAACAATAAACATCTAGCATTAGTGATACACCACCATTAGATGATAATTACTCGGTTTAAGAGGAACTATAATTTAATATAAAATAAATAGGAAGGAAATGATGCACATTCCATTTAGTTGTCCACTCAAACGTCACATACTCTTGTGAACAACTTGCTTCGTATTAATGGGCTTGGCTTGGCTATGTATGATAGTTTCAATCGGAACTATTCTATATCATTCATTTGTATAATATAAGAAAAATATTCTTTTAAAGAGGTCCTTGATGGGAAACGATGCCATTTTTAAATTATAATTATAAGCGCTCTTAATATTAAAAAAAAAATAATGAATCGCTGCAATCTTTAATTCTTAAACAATGTGTTTAAGAATTATGAATCATGGCCTTCACTTCACATGATAAGTGTTTAAATTAATTAATATTATAGAATTTTTTCACACATGGGCCATAGACTTGGATTTTATCTCCTAGAAGGTTATTTACAATTTGAGGATTATTGGAGACCTAACTTTCCCATAAAGTAGTCTATGGCCTAATATTTGTCACCCTTAGGATATTGGAGACCTAACCATCCCCATAAAATAGTTTATGGGCTAATATTCCTAAGTGGACCCTTAGGATATGGTTGATTTTTATGAAGAAAATTTCTGAAATAATAACAAAACTATAGGAAGATCTATCACCAGATGGCCTTTGATATGTTGCACAACCAACAACCTTTGCCCATGCTAAATTGAGGATGTCTCAAACAAATAAATCTTGCATATAATCTTTAAATTATTCTTGGTTCCAAGGAGTTTTTTTGTGAAAATCCATATGAATTATACTTATGGAGATCAAGGATTGTCGTATTCAATTGGAAAGGTACTCAAATTTATTTTGAATTCACTTTCATTTTATAAATTAGATCTACACCAATGACGAAAAGTATCCTACATAATTTACTAGAGGATTTTCCCTTGAAACTCTATATAATATAGCTATATCTCGGTTGTACGAGATACAATCACAAATTATACAATGTTTATGAGCTCTGACATTTTTTACATGCCACCGACAGTTTCTAGTCTCCATGCCTCAAAGATATCCCCTTAAAATAACATGGTTTGGCTTACAAAATATCTGTTCATACAATCCTGCAGCTAGCTCGCATCCCAGGCATTTTCGTACACTAGAATTTGTTGATAGATTTCGAAGTCATCCTCGAACTACCAGTTTTCACCAAGGGATTTAAGATCCTTTCTCTCTGACAAACCCTTAGAGGCTACCTTAGGAGATAGACAAACTTGTTCTTTCAAGTCTAGAATGGGGCTTGGGAGAATGTCAATTTCATCATCGAAACCCTCTAGGAGACAACACAGATCAATCCCCTAGTCCATATCTAGGTTTTGGCCCTCCTGGTTACTATAAATATCGGAGGTCGCTGAATTATCCTCTAAGTCGGATGAGAGATAAGAAGTGGAAGAGGTCGCATAAATATCTTCCCCTAGGCTTTTCATGACGAAATTTACCAGCTCCTCGCTGGGAGCACATTCTTCTTCTTCTTGGTCATCTTCTAAGGTTGGATCTAATTGTAGTAGATGTAGAAACTAGTTTGTTTCTTCACTGTGGAATCATTTGGGCTCCTAGACATTAAAGGAATCCTCCTAAGCCTCAGAGTCAAAACCACTTTTTATGAGCATATCTGATATCATTGAGAGGTGACACGAATATTCTAACACAGAATAGAACAGTGGTGCAGAGACGAAAAGTGGATGATAGTCCACCTACAATGAATAACTTCTTTTCGTGCTATTATTTTTTGAGATAACTGATAGTGTTGATACAATAGCAGCGATCATGAGAGAGTTCTCGGATCTATAGCGTGTAGAATTTTCTCAGTGCGACATAGTAGCAAACACCGTACAATTTAATTTTCCGTTGTTGAGCTCTCAATACTTACTGTGCAGTTTCCATATTGCACAATATACTACATGTTATGATGATAACACTAACAAAGTAATTTCTTTGAAATAAACTTAACATTTCTCCACTCTTATCACATAAACTCAAAAATATATTTTCAATGCAAATTCAAGAACTTATAAACGATTTTGAGCTTGTGGAGAAACACAGAGAAGATATTTTCAAGGTGTTTGAACACAATAGAACTTTGAAATACATCAAGACATAAATTCTTAATATATTACCAACTTGGGCACTGCGTGCAGTTATAAAATACGAAACTGTGTCGATCTTCGGCTCCAACAACTTTTTCATATTTACAAAAACACAGAGGTTGTGATCTCATACTTCTTCGAACCTTTACAGCTTCTTCTGTTGTTTCTAACTATCAACTAACACCCTCTATCTCTCTCTTTATGTATCAACTACCTACAGACTCAGACATATAAAGATTGAAACTAAAACTTCCTCTAGAAGCGAAGTGACTTAATGTTTAAGACAAAAATACATACAACTGAATCTATCTGATTTACAAAGCTCTAGAAAGATAAATAATGGTTCATTTAATAGTGCTCATGCTTGCCATGTCTAATTGAGTAACATATCTGCATACGATGACAGAAAGAGTCGACATAAGCTTAAATCTCATGACTTGTAATTAGTATTTCCAACAATACCCCTTAATTATAAGTAGCTCGGATTACAAAATACAAAATTTACATCAAAATTTAAATTGACATGAACTGTCAAATATATGCAACTGCATCGACTCCTAGACAACTGTGCAGTTTCAGAAATTTCTCCCTTGCCAAAGATTTTTTAAATATATATGCAACTTGCTCTTTAGACCTGCAAAATTCTAAACAAATTTCTTTTTTATTCACCAATTCTCTGATAAAATGATACCTTGTATCAATGTGCTTGTTTTTCTTGTGAAACACATTATTATTTGACAACGTGATGGATGAATTGTTGTCACAAAGCACTGTAGTTGGTTCCTGTTGTTCCTACAAAAAATCTTTTAACATTCTTTTCATCCAAACAACTTGATAGGTTGTGCTTGTAGTTGTGAAATATTCAAATTCAGCTAAAGAAAGAGTCGCAATGGGTTTCTTCCTTGATTCCCATGACACTATACCTGTTCCAAAATGAAATGTGTACTTATAGGTACTTTTCCTGTCATCTATGTTGCCTACACAATCATTGTCAATGTATCCAATAAGTCTGAAATCTTATGAATTAGAATAAATACTGCCAAAGTCTTTTGTTCCATTTATATATCTCAGAATTCTTTTACCTTCCTTCCAATGGGATTCTTTTGGAGTTTACATGAACCTTGAAATCGGACTGACTCCATACATAATATCACACCTTATTGCTGTCACATACAAAAGGTTTCCTACCAACCTTTTAAATAAAGTGGAATCCACTTTAGATCCTTCATCTTCCTTGCTTAACTTCGATCCTATTATGACAGAGGTTGGAGATGATTTGCAATTTATCATGTTGAATATATTCAATATTTCATGAGCATATTTAGATTGTGAAATAAATATACCAACTTTTGACTAATAAACTTCAATTCCATAAAAATATCTCATAAGCCCCAAATCGGTCATTTCAAATTCATCCTTCATGATTGACTTAAATTCTTCTATGCCAAAATCTCCTGTAAAAATAAAATCATCTACATATAAACAAAAAATTAATATATTACCTTGTTGATTTTTTTTGATGTACAGAGTTGGCTCAAAATCACTTCTCTGAAATCCATTTTGATTGAGATAGAAATCCATGTGAATGTACCAAGCTATGGGAGCTTGTTTTAATCCATACAATGCCTTCTTCAATATGTATACTTTGTTTTCTTGTCTTGGAATCTCATAGCCTTGTGGTTGTTACACATAATTCTTATTCTAAATGTCCATTAAAAAATGTTGAATTTACATCCATTTGATAAACATACCCCTTATTCTATGCAAAAATGGTCAACACAGTTATGACTGTCTTCATGCTGCAACAGGCACAAATGTTTCATTGAAATCTATTCTAGGTTGTTGTGTTAAAACCCTTGCAACTAATCTCTCCTTGTGCTTCTGCACATTTCCATCTACATCTTGCTTGGTTTTATAAATCCACTTGACATTTATCACCTCCTTGTCTTCAGGTACATCTACTAATTTCCATGTCTGATTGTTCTATATGCTTTCAATTTCTTCATCCATGGCTTGTGCCCATACTTCATCTTTGACAACTTTTTCAAAAGTTAATAGATCATCTATTTGTGAAAAAATAGAAAAGAGTGAGAATGAATTTGTTGTGTCAACATTATAGATGTTGTGCAAACTTCTCGTCTTCCTTGGTAACATAATTTCTAATGTTGGATCTGGAGATGTAGAACTACTTGTTAATGTTTAATCCATTATTATAGTTCTTTGCATTTCAATAGATAACAACAACATAAGACAAGATCACTGAGAAATACACAATCACAAGAGACACAACATGTATCCTAGGAAACCCTCTAGGGGAAGAAAACCCAGCAAAAATTCCTTATTATAGATAGCCAATACTATGCCAAGAGATAACTTAAGCTAGTACAGAAGATCCTCTCCCAAAGATGTGCCACTCTCTCTCCTTCTTCTCCAACTGCAGTTCCGAAAATTGTCTCTCAATGAGCAAGTGAGTTGTGTGTCTAAGTGAGGCACTAGCCTCCTTATTTATACAAATTTGGCACGTGTGAAGTGTCACTTCACTGGCATGGATGACTTCTCAAAGTGGGTGGTTATAACCACCTTTATTATATTTTGGGGCCTCTTAAATATATTCTAGGGCCGACTTCTTCTTTTGCCTATTACAATTACATTATGACCAATCCGTAAAAGGGGATTTGTTCCTTTTACAATAGCCAACATGATCAATCCACAATGGGGATTGATCCAATGAATAATATATCAAATAATAATAAGAATACACTTTGCAATTACATTATTTCAACACTCCCCCTTAACAAGAAGGGTATCCTTCAACAGCATCAGGCGAGAGAGAGAGGACACCATCATCAACAACATCAAGTGGGTGAGAGGAAAACATCATCAATATCATATTGGAACACTGACTGGTGTACCTATAAATCATCGAAAGTTTTCTTCATCAGCAAGATCGTCATTCTCAAAGGAATGCAATCATCATCTGCATCAATATGTATTAGTATAAAACTGATACATCATCATCATCACAGCACGAGGTTGGCTCATCATAATACAGGACTGGCTTTGTGTCACAGCTGTCAAACTGGAAGCTCAATAATCATCTTGCTTTACATCACAACAATCAAGCTGGAAAAAAGATACTAGACTGGATTTACGTCACAGTTGTCAAGCTACAAGCATAGTACTAGTCTCATCACATCATCTTGCTTTACGTCACAACCATAAGGTTGGAAGAAGATACTAGACTGGCTTTATGTCACAGATGTCAAGCTAGAAGCACAGTACTGGTCTCATCACATCATCTTGCTTTACGTCACAACCATAAGGTTGGAAGCGAGATACTAGATTGGCTTTACATCACAACAGTCAAGCCGGAAGCATAGTACTAGTATCATCACATCGTCTTGCTTTACGTCACAACCATCAGGTTGGAAGCAAGATACTAAATTGGCTTTACGTCACAGCTGTCAAGCTGGAAGCATAGTTCTAGTCTCATCACATCGTCTTGCTTTACATCAAAACACTTAAGCTGGAAGCAAGAGATGTCTTATCACAACAATTACTCCCCCTTCCAAGGAAGGTCCTTTTGGACTATACCAAGCTTATCTCGAATGTGCTCAAACTTTACATGAGATAGAGGCTTGATCAATACGTCAACAACCTATTTATCTGTGCTAAAGTACTGGAGCTTTAAGGCTCCTCTCTACACCATGTCACGGATGTAATGATATTAGATCTCTATGTGCTTTGACCTGTCATGGAATACATGATTCTTTGTCATCTTTATGTAGCTCTGGTTGTCACATAGGATCGTGGTTGCTTCCATCTCTAGGTCAAATAGACTGGTCAGCAACTTTCGAAGCCATATAGCTTCGCAGATGGCAGAACATGCAACAATGTATTATGCTTCCACTATGCTAAGATAAATGCTAGATTGCTTCCTACTCTGCCATGAGATCATGGCTAATCCCAAACTGAAACAACATCCTGAAGTGTTTTTCCTGTCAGAAACACTGTAAGTTTTAAACCTGTGAAGTAAAGCAATGCATATAGATTCTTAATCAATACAAAAATTAATCAATGGCTCATACACAGATATTTTTACCGGAAACCCTCAACCGGGAAAACCTTTCTTATTTTCATTATATCGAATTTGAAAACCTTTCTTATTTTCATTATATCGAATTTCACCATTCGCCATACAATATATACAATGTTTTTAGGTATTCCGTAGATACCAAAACACTAATCCCTTAATCTGGGATTAATTTACAAATTCGGGATCGTCAAACGCAGTTGTCGTATATGACGCACCCACACACACACACATGGAAAGAATATAACACATACCCAACAAACACTTCATGCCCAATCTACATCAGTGTATCCACTCAATGTGAAATCACAATCTCCATCATAGTTGGGACGACAATCTATTGTACCCTTAAGGTACCTCATCACATGTTTTGCAGCCACTAGGTGAACATGTCTGGGTTCTTCCAGAAACTGACTCAAGGTGTTCACGACAAAACAAATGTCTGGTCTGGTGTTCATCAGGTACATCAGTGATCCAATAATTTGTCTGTGGCATCAATCAATTATGACAAATTGTCGACCAACAGCTTCAGCTTCGCTTCCATGGGTGTAGTCATGGACTTTCATTCCAACATGCCGAATCTCTTCAAGATTTTGACTGCATACTTCCCTTGGTTAAGGAAGATCTTCCCTGGACTCTGCCATACCTAAAGACCTAAGAAATAATGCATTAGGCCAAGGTATTTCATTTCAAATTCTGAGGCAAGTCTCTTCTTACATTCAGTGATGAGCTTTTCTTCTCCGGTTAAGAATAAGTCATCCACATATAGTAATAGTATTACTGACTCATCATTCATGACCTTTAAGTAGAGGTTAGAATCTGCTTTACTCTTGGTAAAGCCTAAGCTCGTCAGAAAAATGTCTATACGGCCATACAAAGATCTAGGGGCTTGATTTAATCCGTATAAGGTTTTCTTCAACCTACAGACATGAGACTTCATGTCTTCAACTTCAAATCCTTGAGGTTTTTCTATATACACTTCCTCTTCGATGACACCATTTAGGAAAGATGTCTTCACGTCCATCTGGTGTAACTTCCACTTCATCTTAGCTACAAGATCTATGATGGTTCTAATCGAAGTGTATCTAGCTACAAGAGTGAATGTCTCTTCATAGTCAATGCCTTCCTTTTGAGAAAATCCACAAGCGACAATCTTGCTTTATACTTCTCAATACTTCCATCAGCAACATGTTTTATTTTTAATATCCATTTGGAGGATACCACGTCTTTACTCTTCGGTCTGGGAACTATTTCCCATACATCATTCTTGGTATTCCTCTGTCATGGAATCTGCCCATTCTTTCCTCTAAATGGCTTCTTCAAAGCAGGTAGGCTCCTCCTCTAGAAGATCACACATCAAAGTTGTATAACTAGAGAATGGATTTGGTCTTTTCACCTGTCTCGTAGTTCCTTCAAAAACACCATACTTCTCTCCATCTTGAATAAGCTCTCTAGCCCAAGTTGGCTTTCTTTTATGGAGGATCTTCATCTGAGGTGGTTCTTGAACTTCTAATATATCATGGTCTTCTAGAATTTCCTCATCAAGGGAAGTTATGACTTCCCTCACTGGTTCTGCAGCTCTGGGAACCTCCCTCACTGCAGTTCTAGGGATTACGGGTTCCTCTTCATATACTTCTTCAAGATGGCATCTTCTAAATTTCTTGAGCATTGCATATTCATCAAAGGTCATAACCCTATTGATATCAATGTGACTGTGACCTGGTATATGGATTCTGAAGGCCATGGAGACCTCACAGAATACCACAAATATTCCCTTCTTTCCTAAAGGTTCCGTCTTGTTTCTCTTCTCTTTCGGTATATGAATAAACACTATGCAGCCAAATATTTTGAGATGGCTTACCTTTGGCCTCTTTCCAATGAACATCTCTTCCGAGGTCTTGAGCCCAAGTGCATTATGGGATAATCGGTTCTCGACATATACAACTTCGATTGCTTCTTCTGACCATAAGCACATAGGAAGATCTTGATCATGGATCATAGTCTTCACATCTTCCATTATTGTTCCGTTCTTTCGTTCAGCTACACCATTTTGTTGGGGATTATAGGGAGTAGTGAGTTCCCTCTTGATCCCAACATCTTTGGTAAAGTTCACAAACTCTTTTGAGGTATATTCTCCTCCATTATCTGACCTGAGTATCTTAATCTTTCTTTCAGAAAGATTCTCTATCACGGCTTTGAATTCCTTGAACTTGTTGAACACCTCATCTTTAGATTTCAAAAAATATACCCAGGTCTTACGAGAATAATCATCAATAAATGATACATAATATACATACCCACTAATGGAGGACGATGGAATTGGGCCACATACATCTGAATGAATGAGCTCTAAAACTCCTTATGCTTTGCTGCCTCTCTTTGGAAAAGGTTTCTTGATGTTTTCCCTTGTGCACATCCATTGCATATGCCTTCATGGTCAACCTTGAGTTCTGGTAAACCTATGAGCGCTTTGCATATGTATGGTAGCGCCTTGTAGTTGATGTGAGATAATATTCTATGCCAAAGTTCACATGAGTTTTCAATGGCGTGGGTCATGGCAGCCTCTGAGTGACCCTTTAGTTTATACAAGCCATTTTCTTCACTTCCAATGATGATTGCTTCATTTAAGGTTTATCCTTTAGCCCACATAAGAACTTCTCCATCTATAAAGGAAACTCTAAAGCCTTTCTTTTCTAAAGATGAAATGGAGAGTAGGTTCTTAGTCAAACCTGGTACATATAATACATCCTTCAACTTTAGTGAATTCCCTGAATTCAGTTTGTAGTTTGATTCTCCCACTCCCTTGATGGGATATTGGTAATCATCTCCAAGTGTCACTTTCTGAGAAAACTTATTTTTTGAGATATCAGAGAGAATGTCTCTTTGTCTTGTCATGTGCTTGGATGCACCACTATCAATGAGCCAAGTGTCCTCTCTAGGTGTTACAGACCCTGAGAGCGCCAAGATTAAGACATGGTCTTTGATCTACTCTCTTATCATCTTTGTGGGTGGCTCTTCATCTTAGACTACATGGGCATGGTGCCTCTTATGTTTTCTCTTATATATATATATATATATATATATATATATATATATATATATTTTTTTTTTTTTTTTTTCGGGGTCGATTCCGACCGCTACCACTATAACCTCCAGGTGCCATACGTATGCCCCTTCCGCAGGCACGGGTAAGTTGGGGGGATTTGAACTTAGAACCTCATCGTACATAACACGCTATATTCACGGCACTTGCCAATTGAGCTGCCCCCCGGGGGCTATGTTTTCTCTTATATTATTCTCGTCTAGCTGGACATAATTTTTCAATGTGTCCCATCTTATCACAATGGTAGCATTGTACAGATGAGTAATCTCTTTCCTTTCGTTGTCCTTTCTTCTGAAATCTCCTTGGATGAGATTCTTTATTATTGAATTTGTTTGATTGTTGAGGCTCTTTATGAGTCTCCTTTTGGAAGTAGGGTTTATTCCTTCCTCTTTTGGTGTGAGTAGCTAGGTATTGATCATCATCTCTTGCCAGTAGCGCTTCACGGTTAGCTACTCTTGTTTCTTCTTGGATGCATTCTTCCCATAGACTATCAAACTTCAGTTTCTTCGTTCTAGCACATATCATTTGGATGAATGCATCCCAAGGTCTTATGAGACCATTTAGGGCTGTCATTATGAGTTCATCTTCATCTATGGTATCTCCGATCACTTCTAACTGTTCTTTGAATTCTGAGATTTTGGAGAAGTATTCCTGAATTGTTTCTCCTTTTTGTATCCTTGTATTCATCAGTTGAGTTCGTAGATTCATCTTCTGGTTTATGTTCTTTCCTTAATACAGTATGGTCAAGGAATCAAACATTTCTTTCAGAGTCTTATTAGATGACACATAAGGAATCATCTATTCTTTGATTGAATCTGCAATGATTCTTTTGGTCCTAATTGTGTCCTTTTGATGCTTGTCCTTTTCTGCAGCATCGTTGGGTTTCGTAATTTCTCCTTTGATGAATTTTTCTAGGTCATTCTCTTCAAGAACGAGTCCAATCCTATACTTCCAGGGACATAAGTTTTCCACACCTTCCATCTTGTCAACAAGATTAGTGCTTGCAGACATCTTTTACCTGGAGCTAGGAAAATGACTGAAAAATGAAAATTCTCAAAATCAAATTCTGAACATACCAAGAGGTGCGCTTGGCTGAGGCGAGTAGCCTGGTGTGTTTGGATTTGAGAAAATCCAACTTTTTCTCCTCCAAACCTGATCTGCAGATTTTTGGACTGGTGCTTATGGTTTTCTGGTACCTCTGGTACTCTAGTACTTCTGGTACACTGGTTTTTTGGTACTTCTAGTACTTTGTGAAACTAGGGTTTCACTTTCCGAGAGATCTAGCCACTGAAAAGGTGCAATGAGAGTGCCAAAGTAATCCTTGGGGGAGGGCAGACTTTTCTAGGTGGTTTTAGGGCTGAAAAGCTTCACCATCAAAAATCCCTAATTTGCATGTATGACAACAGTGACGTTTTTCACTCTTATGAAAGATGATTTCTTCAGCTTGGCTCTGAAACCATGTTAATGTTTAAGCCATTATTATAGTTCTTTTCATTTCAATAGATAACAACAACATAAGACAAGATCACTGAGAAATACACAATCACAAGAGACACAAAATTTATCCTGGGAAACCCTCTAGGGGAAGAAAACCCAACAAAACTTCCTTGTTATAGATAGTCAATACAATGCCAAGAGATAACTTAAGCTAATATAGAAGATACTCTCCCAAATATGTGCCACTCTCTCTCCTTCTTCTCCAACTGCAGTTCTGAAACTTATCTCTCAATGAGAAAGTGAGTTGTGTGTCTAAGTGAGGTGCTAGCCTCCTTATTTATACAAATTTGGCATGTGTGAAGTGTCTCTTCATTGGCAGGGCCGATTTCTCAAACTAGGTGGTTATTGTTGAAAAGTCAACAAGAAGCATGTGTCTAATTTATTTTTCCCTTAAATAAATTAGACAATAAATATTAATCTATTATCTCATTCATAACTGAGTGATTTGGATTTGTAAAAGAATTATAAGCGTATTTAAGTGAGTTAAGATCAGTTGTACTAGTTGTAACTAAACATGCACTAGTGAGAGTTCAGTTAATCAGTGAACTCACATGCAACTGAAGATTTTCCATGGTTAACTACATGCATGTCAGATCCAGTGGAGACCCAGTTGAGAAAACGGGTGAAAGGGACAGTTTGGCTATCATTTGTGATTTGATCACACATGCAGTGGATATGGTTATGAGCATGTGCAAACTAGGCAATTTGTAATAGTCGAGATCATTGTGAGAATTCAAATTGCGGAGATTGTGCAGAGGAGGCAGGTTGTCTGGACACAAAAATTGGCACACGTATTTGTTGATTTGTGTATTACAGTGTGGGACAATTGTATTGTACTGAGAGCTCTTGGATTAGAGTTTTGTATGAGATTGTTTCATGATTCATGATATACATTGTAACACCCTGTTTCCCCCAACTTGTAAATATAACTGGACTGGCCAAGAACTATGGCAAACTCATAAATGTGAATATGTGATGTAAATGGACCTTGAGAAAGAGGTCAATGAATGTGAATAACATTATGAATTTATTGCAGGACTTCTGATGAGGGGACGTGCAGAAAAAGAGACCACGATGGCGGTGGAGGGCACCTGAAAATGTGGCATTAACTTCCACCAAGAATTAAATACCGTATTTGGACTCCACTGGCCCAGAGAACAAAAAGCGGCTCGCTGGCCCTGAAATTCAATGCCTCGTAGGCTGGTAGGCGGATGGCTTGATGAGGGATGGGATGGTGAACCGCCCATCCGTAGAGCCATCAGGCCTGATCAGTGCGAGGGTAATCGCGCCACACGCAACCTCGCGAGAGGATAAGGCGTAAGGCAAAGGCGGTTGAAAGGGCAGACACGAGGGGAACTATGGATTACGTAGAGTGAGTGATAGCAGAGAGGAAGGATTGTAACCTTCGCTCCTGGTCACTGGCAGACAGAGAGACGCAGTCTTGGAGCATCATGGTCTCAGCTTGGGGGTGGCTAGTGGTAAATCCGTTGGGAGTTGCTACACCTACGGTTGGGTGGAAACGAGCACCCCTCTCAGCAATCACACCCATTTTGGGTGTTATTATCTGATAAGTGTTTTGTTTATATTGCATCTTGAAATTCATATGCTGACATATATTCTCATAAACTTTGAAATGGTGAACAATTACAGTATAAGAATGTCTGTGTAGTATTTTGATAAGTAATGATAGATATATGCTTATAATATAAATACCACCCATGGCTTATGTTGATACATGAATTTAATTAGGCATGAGTCGAACTAAGTTAGGCTTCCAACCTGTTCTTGGGAAGCTGTTTACCTATATCTACCTCCGTAAATGCCCCAGTATGGATCTCTTCATAGATATTTCCTCCTTAGAAAGGTTCACCAAGAACCCAGAAAAAGGACTTGAATGCACAAGTCTTATTAACCTTGTATGAGGAGGAATGACCCTCTTAAGGTTCTGAGGTAGCAGTGTATGGATATGTAACAAATCGTTGAATGAGATTTCGTCGGGTGACCCATAGCCATTCATGACCGTTAGATTGATGGAAGTAATGAGGGCATTACATACCTTGCCCTTTTCCCCTCTATCCTCGTGAACAACGAGGAAATCAGGATCGTAGATTCCAAGACCCAGGAGAACGTTTGGACCATTGATCTTTCCACATCCACGAAGTAGTGGAAGAATGCACAAGGTGGGACAACCTGAGTCGTTGGATCTCATCAGAAATCCCGTCGACCGTTGGATCGGGTTAAGATGCTCGGAGTTTAGTCTTTGAAGTGTGCGCAGGAAGAACGGATCTAGACCATTGGATCTTGGTCGGATTACCCGTCAGTCGTCGGATCGGGCAGGTGTCAGAGATTTGGAGAGAGTTGGGATGTTGGCTCATCGGGATATCAGAGATCCTGAGGGCGAGTGAATCGGGACGTTATAAGTCGCGAACCTCGAGAGTTCATCTGGACCGTCCATCTGTTTGGGACGCGTGTTAGAAATCCGCAGAGAGTCGAGACATTCGACATCGAGAAATCGGAGTTCCCGAGGTCAAAGGAGTTGGGACATCACAACTCTCGAAATCCCGACGAGATCAGAGCCGCCCGTTTGTGAGGACACGTTGCGAGATCGAGAGCCCATCGGCATATCGGGGGTTTGGAAGGCAAGACTTCCAGAGCACCAGAAGTCGCGAAAGCACGAGATTGGATCAGGACCGTCCGCTTGTGGGGGACGAGTGGCAGAGATCCAGGCCATCGGGGAAAGTTCCGATGAGGAGGTCGTCCATCGGAGTTTGGCTCATCGGGATATTGGAGATCCCGGTGACAAGTTTTCAGTGCACTTTGGAATCACGAAACGCGAAATACCGATGAGTGGGGGGCAGCTGTCTGCACACCGGAGAAGGAGGATAGTGCCACCGTGAGGGGCCAGCTGTCAACAAACCGGAGATTCGGGATTCAAGGAATCGGGAATTCCGTGGACATATGCACTTTGGCATTGAAAACCCTGAAACCCTGAGGAGGGACAAGGCTGCAGTCTTGTGAGATAGAGGTCACGTGGATTAAAGACTTAGCCTGGGAGGCTAAGGCAACATAGGAGTGTATCGAGAGTCGAGGATCAGTGAACCAAATTGTTGGGACATCATAAGTGCTAAAACCCCGATGAACGGAAGAGATTCTTTCAGAGGATCTCCAGGTCTGTAATGACCGTTAGATGTGGAGGTGAGACGTCAACTTAAGCTAGGACGCGAATATGCTTTAGGATAAGCGGCGAGCAGATCTGAACGACCAGAGTATACCCATCCAGATCTACAACTGAGGTTCCATTCCATAGCCCCCTTACTATTCTGCCTTTAGCGGTACGGGGGGGTCCGGAATTGGACGCGCAACTCTTGAACGATCGAGATTTACTCATCATGATCAACGGCTTCCCAGTGGATTCCGAACCCCCCTTGCCATTCTTCCTTTAATGAGGGCGGGGGGGGTCCGGAATAGTGTGGCGTGTGAAGTGGGACCCCTCCCTATCATGACGTCCACCGTGTCGCATTCCCCTTGCCACCTGTATACCACCTAACCGCGCAATGGGCATTTCTCATTTGTTTTTCTCTACCCTGTTGGGGTTTATTCCTATTGGCCATTCGCTGACCCCATGGGAATTCATCCATATGGGACGCACGTTAGCCCTAGTGGGCTTTGGTTATTGCAGAGTCTAATGTTTGGACCTTACTACAGCGCCGGAGCGCGAAACACAAAATGGCACTATGTTCAAATTGAACCGCGATCATGACCCGCGATCACCTGAGAATGGGGAAGAAAAGAGAAAGAGCCAGTTTACATTGGATCTCCGTGGTTATTTAGGAGCTCGAGTCTGACAAAGGACCGGAAAAATTTGATTTAGGTAGTGGGTATGTTACAAAGTGGTATTAGAGCATGGTTACAATACTCAGCCTGATTGGGCTCATGCACGAGTCGCGCATAAACCTCGTTCGAAGCACTTCTATGAGGAGTAACTCCCTAACTTAACTCCCTTGTCCAGGATTAAAAAAAAAAAAAAACTTGGAAAATGAGAACCCGACTGTGTATGCAAGTGAAAGAAGTTATGAATTTATGCACAATTTATAAAAATGAATTTAACTCTTGACTAACAGCCAGAATTTGTCTTTTCACTCAAGCGAACGATCAATCGCAGGAATCTACAAACGCAGAGTATGGTGACTCACCAAGAGGTGGGAGAAGGCTCCCACAACAGAGATGAAGAGTCTAACAAAAGAAGAGAAATAGGAACCCCTCCAGGACTAGCTGAGACTGTGAGGAGTCTCATGGTCGAATTGCAAAGCTGCAAGGCCGATAATGAAAGGATGATGAAAGAACAAGAAAAGGAAACCAAAATTAATGCAGTTCGACTGCAGAGCTTATCCGACCTACAGTGACAAATGCAACATGAACCTGAGATGCAGAATCATGGTCGTGTTAGTGGCCACACTGAGAGAAGTACATCCAGAAAGGTCCACCCCAAAGCTAAAGGACCAGTGCCAGACGATTCCACTGAGAAGGAAGCTGGTGATTCAGAAGGCTCTTCCAGCAGCAGGACCAGTTCCTATTCTCAAAAGAAACAAAAGAAGCAAAAGACTTCCAAGAGTCATAAATTTGAGGAATTCAAAAAGGC
Organism: Picea abies; assembly: GCA_900067695.1. Taxonomy (NCBI): domain Eukaryota; kingdom Viridiplantae; phylum Streptophyta; class Pinopsida; order Pinales; family Pinaceae; genus Picea; species Picea abies. Next base: position 20,950 of record CBVK0100352336.1, read on the forward strand.
CAAACCTCCCTCCTTCGATGGTGAGATAAAGAAGGGAGAGGAAGTTGAGGCTTGGCTACTTGGACTGAAGAAATATTTCAGAGTCCATGATTTCTCAAAGAACTTGAAGGCCCGAGTGGCCACTTTCAATCTGAATGGGAAGGCTTCCATCTGGTGGGAAGACCTTAAGAATATGAAAGGGGTCCGCGAGGAGGACTTGTCTTGGAAACAGTTTGAG
>CBVK0100352337.1:0-21165 GCA_900067695.1 Picea abies
TCAGTTATTCCAGGTGGCAGTGCAAGAAGTCTTCCATATCCCGAGGTGCTGAGTTGGCCAGGTCATTCTCAATCCCCATGAAGCAGTTATTGAAGAGGTTGGTGGTGGTTAGACATCGTCTCTGCCATAATGGGAAAGTCCGACAATGAATTAAAGGAACGTCGATTCGCCGCTGGAACTGTCAAAGAATTAGATTGTGTCTGACATAAGTTGCATGATCTTTCAGAGGTTGAATGTCAGAAGCCATGCAGATGCAAAGCTTTCAATGCAATGTCTAGGTTTTGCTGCTGATTGTTGTTCTAAGTATATGAAGGCGTCTTCGCCATTTTTTTATCTATCGATGGTAGAGCTAAGCTCTCGACTGTAAATTTTCAGTAAACATTCTAGCTTGCAGGGTTATGTATCAGTGTTTGAGACTTCTTGGTTTATGACAAATAGTTCTCCCCTTTCCATCTTTGTTTCATCTCACGCCAGTGAGTTCATAGTCGAAGGATTCGTGTGGATTATTGCAGTTCTGTTACGATAAAGGATTTGTTGTGACATTATTGTATTATCTGGTTTTTTGTGTTTGAATGTAAGAGGATCTTGCGTTCGAATGCTTTCTTCTCCAGTCTGTTACTAACCTGATGTTTGTGATAGACCTTCACACTCTTCTCATTCCCCCTTACTCACCCTTTATTGCAACTCACTGTTTGAAGTTTATCAAGACCTCACTCATTTCATGCATGCCTGGCCTAGTTTCTGAGTTGAGACGACTGTTTCGAGTTTGCTTCCATTTGATCACCCCTTTAAAACAAATAGTGACATTAAACTGATGGGTGTCAGGCTCGGCTCCTGCAAGCAATCCAGGAGTGACTTCTGGCTCCAACATTTCTGGCGCCGTTGCCGGGGACGAAGTTGAATGTTTTCCCTGGGATTGAACGACAAAGATCAACTTATTCTGAAGGTGCATCAGATATCAGAACTTGAAGATTGCTACTGTGCACCTGGAGACTCCATTGTGACGACTCCGCTGAGGAGAACCTGCACTATCAACTGTGGCTTCGAGAGGTAGACACACGAGGTCTAATCCACATTTGCCTTTAGCTACACCAGAAGCTGACGCAGAAGCAGTGCGCAGAAAGGGAAAGAGCTCTGCAAAAGAAGTTTCTGTCGCTGAAACAGGTAATACGCCCTCCCCTTCTGTGAGAACTCCATTTTCTTATTCACAGCTTCCTAGTCATCCTTCTTCCGAAGTTTCCCGTCTTCTGAATTTCGGGAGTGTTCCTGCTGAGTTTTCTCCTCCTGGTCTGGTATCAGAAAGAGAAATCCTTGTCACTCCCTCCTCCCTGGAGGTCTTGCCTCATCACAGACCTCAAACTTATGAAGGTTTCACCACCCCTCCTTTTGTTGCTACTACTGTACAGAGAGAAGCGACTGCACACTCAGGCCCTTTGGCTCTCTCTCTGTTTTCTCCGTTGTCTCCTCCAAGAACCTCTTTTCCGACATCCCCCGTCCATACTCCTTCTCCTCCGAGTTCTCCCCTACCTAGTATACCTATGGCTGGTGCTAATCCCCCTCCGAACAGAATGGATGCCATAGTTGCTGCCAGATATGCTCCTTTGATTCTACCTCACCCTCTGAATCCCCTCCCTGCCGGAGATTATTTGAAGTACATGCCCAAGTTTAGTGGGGAGGGAGACATAACCGTTGAGGAGCACTTGGATGCTTTTTACAGTTATGCAGACAACTTAAACATTGAGAATGAAGATGTCTGGATGAGAGTCTTTGTCCAGAGCCTGAAGGGTGAGGTCAGGAAATGGTTTAGAGGACTAGCCCCCGGATCTATCGCTGGAATTGAGGCTCTGGATAGTGTTTTCCTGAGACAGTGGGGAGACAGGAAAGATTATATGTATTACATGACAGATTTCGGGTCTCTGAAGAAGATGGAAGGAGAGTATGTCTCAGACTTCTCCAAAAGATTTAATAAAATGTACAACAAGATTCTTGCAGAGATTAAACCCTCAGAGGCCTCTGCTAAAATTTCCTATGCTGGCGCATTTGACCCTGATTTATGTCTCGTGTTAAGAGAAAGAAGAGCCACCTCTTTAGCTCAGATGCAAGATGCAACTATAGAAGTGGAATCCAACATATTGGCAGTTGACAGACTGAGAAACCAGGCTGACACAGACAGAAGAAAGGAAAAGTCGGAAGCCTCAACTTCCAACCCATCACTGCCTCACCCTCAAGTAGATGAGCTGACCCGAGTTATGAACCTCCTCAAAGAAGAGGTGGAAATATTAAAGGTGGAAAGGAAGCAAATGTATAAGGGCCCTCAGATCACCGAAAATAAAGGGGGTTTCAGAAGGCCAAATAATATTGCTCCCCCGACTATGCACAGAGAGAAGGGAAGAGATAGAGATGACCAAAGAGTCCAAGCTCCCTTCTAGGACAATTTTGTGGCCGATGAAGAACAAGGAGAAGTAGACAAGCCTGAGCCAAAAATCCACAGTTTAGAAGTCACTCCCCCATTTCCTCATCTCACTCAGACGGCCTATGAAGAGTCTCTCATGGATAGTCATCTAAATGAACTAAGCAAGGGAGACAAAGCTGGCGGTGATCGAGGCAGGTACAACCTGAGGTCTGACAAGAGGGCAGCAACACCCGACGTTCCTGAGCCATCCAATAGAACAGAGAAACCTGCCAATGAAGTAGAAGACAAAGGTAAGAGGGCTCAACCCTTCTCTCCCATTGTCCATAATCATGTTCCTGAAATTAGAGAAATCCCAAAACCTATGTCTGCTTTCAATTTCGAACATGAGATTCAAAAGATCAGAATTCCTGTGCCACTCACTGAGTTAATTAAACATGGGGAATTCAAAAAACGCTTCTCTGAGATGTTAAAGTCCAAAGCCTCATACCCACTCACAGACTCCATAAACCTCCAAGATGAAAGGCCTATAGTTGTCCTAGGTCCCATGGTAGAAGACAAAGATGATTCATCCCCTCCCTTCTACACATCCATGAACATACATGACAAAGTGCTGCATAATTGCCTTATGGACTCAGGGGCCTCCCACAACCTCATGCCCAAAACTGTCATGGAGGAATTAGGACTGGAAGTCACCCGAGCCTATCACGACCTCTATTCTTTCGACTCTAGGAGGGTTCAGTGTTTGGGAGTCATCAAGGACCTGGTAGTTTCCCTGTTTCAGCTGCCCATGAAGAGTATGGTCATGGATATTGTGGTAGCTGATGTCCCCCCTAAGTTTGGCATGCTGTTGTCAAGATCCTGGATAAAGAGACTGGGGGGAACCTTGCAGATGGACCTCACATATTCCACCATTCCAGTGTTTGGAGGGGAACATAGGAGACTGTACAGAGAAGCCCAACTGGACTACATAATCAGTGATGAAGCCAACCCCACCAATCATCCCATCTATGCCTTGGACACTGATTTAGGCTCCAGTTTACTACAACTCACCCACACCCCTGAGGCTCCTTTACAGATCAGAAAGAAACCCATTCTTAATTAGGAGACCCCCCCTCCAACCACCTCTGTTTGGAAGATGTTCTTTGATGGAGCTTTCTCCAGTATGGGTGCAGGTGCCGGAGTGATATTCATATCACCCTGTCAAGAGACCATCTCTCTGTCATACAGGCTGGAATTCGAAGTCACCAACAATGTGGCAGAGTATGAAGCTTTGGTTCTGGGATTAAGAGTTGCAAAGGAGATGGGAATTAAAGAGATGGCTGTGTTGGGAGATGCTGAGTTGATTGTTTAGCAGGTCAAAAATGTTTATCAGGCTAAAAATCCTCGACTCAGAAATTACAGGAACGAGGTATGGAACCTGGTTGATAATTTCTTCCTGGCTTTTAATATTTCCTACATTCTGAGGGAAGAGAATACTCCAGCCAATTTTTTATCTTTCACAGCTAGTGTGCTCGAAGTTCCCACGCTGCCCACTGCCAGGTCCGATGTTGAAATAAAGTACAGGCCTTCTATACCAGACAATGTCAAGCATTGGAAGGTGTTTGAGGATGATCAAGAGATTGAAAAATTCCTCCAGTCCATTGATGACTTTTCCACAATGCACATAGATGAGAAGATCGACACTGCAGTAGAGCTTGACCATCACCCCGGAGAATTTGAGAATAAAATTGCTGATCACTAGATCATTCAGCTACAGAGCAATCACATCCCTAAAGGTCTAATCCCATTATAAAGATTGTTCGATGAGAATGATGTGGCGGTGAGGGGTAAAGTTTTAGGTGATGATGATGACACAGCTAAATGCAACATAGGCACACCTGAGGAGCCTAAATTGGTCAAGCTGTCAAGGAGTTTGACTGGGGAGCAGAGAGCCGAATATACTAAGTTGCTGACGGAGTTCGTTGATGTGTTTGCATGGACCTACGAAGACCCCAAGACATATGACACATCAGTCATTGAGCACAAAATCCCACTAAAAGAAGAGGCTAAGCCATTCAGGCAGAAGCTAAGACAGATAAATCCCATATTGCTACCTGTGATGGAGAAGGAGGTAAAGAAGCTGTTGGATGCCCAGATCATTGTCCCATTGAGATATTCTGATTGGGTGGCCAATTTGGTTCCTGTGAGAAAGAAAAGTGGAGAAATCAGACTCTGTGTCGATTTCAGGAACCTAAACAGAAGTTCGAGGAAGGACAATTATCCCCTGCCCAACATGGAACACATATTGCAGAGGGTCACTGGTGCATCCAGGATGTCCGTGATTGATGGTTTCTCTGGATACAATCAGATATCAGTCATGCCTGAAGACAGAGAAAAAACAGCCTTCACCACTCCTTAGGGCACGTTCATGTATGCCAAAATGCCTTTCGGACTGATGAATGCAAGAGCAACGTTTCAGCAGGCCATGGATATAGCCTTCATTAAGGAGAAGGACCAGTTTGTGGTGATATATCTGGATGACATCACAGTCTTCTCCAAGACTGATAAAGAGAACTGTTGCCACTTAAAAAGAGTCTTCCTGAAGTGTCGGAGGTATGGCCTATCTTTAAACCCCAAGAAATCAATGTTTGCTATGCAGGAGGGGAAGCTGTTAGGTCACATAGTGTCAGCAGAGGGAGTAAGGATTGACCCAAGCAGGGTGGAAGCGATCCAGGCCCTGTCACTTCCCTGGTCTAAGAAGGAAGTTCAGGCATTTTTGGGGAAGATTAATTTCCTGAGGAGATTTATCTCGAACTTTACTGAGCTGGTGAAACACATCACAGCCATGCTCAGGAAGGGCCATGAAATAAAGTGGACTACTGAACCCAGGGAATCTTTTGCGCAAATAAAGAAAGCATTGACTGAAGCACCCGTGCTAATCAATCCCGATTACTCTAAAGATTTCCTGATTTTCTCGTTTACTTATGATGACTCGGTAGCCACAGTCTTGTTGCAGAGAAACGATCAAGGGTGAGAGAAACCTATTGCTTTCTACAGCAAGGCGTTGAGAGATGTTGAACTTAGATACGAGATCATGGAGAAGTAGGCCTATGCATTGGTGAAAGCCCTCAAAGCTTTCAGGATCTATGTTTTGCACTCAAAGATCACTGCATATGTCCCTTCAACTTCTGTGAAGGACATTCTTATACAACCTGACATAGACAGAAGGAGAGGTAAGTGGATATCTAAGATCCTGGAATTTGACCTGGATATTAAGCCCACCAAGTTGATAAAAGGGAAAGGTTTGGCCAAGCTGCTGGCTGAATCCAATTGCAGGACTTTGGGGATCAACTTCATCAATGAGCAGGATGAGTCATCTGGCAGTAATTCTCAGACCATCATACCACTAGCAGCATGTCCTTGGTACAGGGATATCTTGTACTTTCTGCAAGAATTAAAGCCCCCTGATGGATTGGGAAAGAGTAGGGCCAGAGCTATGAAGCTTAAAGCGGTCAAATATTGTCTCATTGACCAAGCCTTGTACTGGAGAGACCCTCTGGGAATACTATTAAGATGCCTAGACCCGCTGCAAGCCCAGAAGGTGATGTTTGATTTTCACACCAGCCTCTGTGGACGTCATCATTTTTGGAAGACCACAGCTCACAAAATCCTCCGGGCTGGGTATTACTGGCCTACTTTGTTTACTGATGTCTGCAGAGAAGTCAGGGCTTGCATCAAATGCCAGAAGTTCTCAGGTAAGCAACAACTCAAATCCCTGCCATTAAAGCCTGTGGTAGTTTCGACACCTTTTCACTAGTGGGGATTGGATTTCATTGGAGAGATTCATCCTCCCTCAAGTGGCCAGCACAGATGGATCCTCACTGCAGCTGATTATTTCACCAAGTGGATAGAGGTTTTCCCCACCAGGAGCACTTCTCACAAAGTAATCATCAGCCTCTTGGAAGACATCATAGCTAGATTTGGCTGCCCAAGCAAGATTGTCACTGACAATGCCTCCCCCTTCAGGTCTGAGCCTCTGATCAAATTTTGTGAACAATTTGGGATTTCATTAGTTCACTCTACTCCATACTATCCTCAAGGAAACGGATTGGCAGAGTCCTCCAATAAAAGCCTGATCAAGCTTATCAAAAAGCTATTGGAGGACAATCAGAAGGCCTAGGACTCAAAGCTCAAATTTTCTCTCTGGGCCGATCGGGTGACAACCAAGAAGTCCCTGGGTTTCTCACCTTTCCAACTTGTTTACGAAATAGAGGCCATTTTCCCCACTCAGCTTGCCTTACCTGTGGCAAATTTCCTCCAGGACCTTGAAGGAGAACCTAATCATGTACTCAGAAGGATTCATCATATGGTGGAAGTGCAGCAAATTATAGAATAGGTCATAGACAGAGCCTATCATCACCAGCAGAAGATCAATCAAGCTTTTGATAGGAAGAGCAAAAAAGAAGAATTCAAGCGAGGTGACCTGGTACTCAAATGGGACGCACCCAGGCAAGACAAGGGCAAACACAGTAAATTTGACGCCCTCTGGCTGGGGCCTTTCAAGATCCTTGAAGCATGTTCAAACAACACTTACAGGTTGCAAGATCTGGAAGGCGAAGAAGTTTTTAATGGCCCAGTGAATGGGCATTTCTTGAAAAAGTGTTTTTTGTAAGCCACAGTTGGCTCCTTTTGTTTAGTTTTGTACATATTGTTTCTGTTTTTGTTTTTCGGACTAATAAATGACTCCATAGCCCAAAAGCAAAGGCACTGAATTTGCAAAAGAGTTCTTAGAGCATCACAGGGACGACTCTATCCCCCATGGATCCAAATGTTAGCAATATTTCTTGAAATGGGGGGTTAGATCGCAAAGATTGGGTCAAAAACCTACTTGTCCTAAGTTCTGGGTAATAATGCGCCCGCGGTAACCAATGTGCAAGTTCGAACGACCTCGATTCATGTGCACAGATCAACGACGCATATTGAATTCTAGACCCCCTCGACCTTTCTATCTTTAAGTGGGTGGGGGGTCCAAAATCATGGGCGCACCTTTCCAATGGTACAGATCAACACGCTCGGATCAACGGCGATAAAGACCATTCCAGACCCACCCTACCTTTCTACCTTTAAGCGGAGGGGGGGGGTCCGGAATCGAGTGAGCAGCTTCCGACGACTGAGATTACAGCGCCCGGATCAAGGACGCTTAGAAGACCCCGTCCTTCCCAGTCGCTCTGTGTTTTTCCAGCATGGGCCCTCCTCTCGTCTTGTCATCTTCCAGACCCACCTTTCTCCTGCCGCCATGTGTCACTCATCCGCCTCCACTCTTTGGTCCATGTGGCCCAACTTCTTTCTCATTATCCATTTCTCATTTGCCATGTGTCCCGCTCCTCTCCACATCAGCCTCTCACCAAAAAGCGAGTTTATTACCCCTCGTCTTCCTCCCTTCCGCCTAATGCCTTTCGCCATGAACCGCCCGCTGTCACCCTTCCCACACCTCGCCACTTTTTCCACGCCCTCATAATCCGATGCCATCACTTCTATCATGCGCTGCATTCTCCGCGCTAGTCTCCATGCCTATCTATCAAACCATTCAGTTATTCCAGGTGGCAGCGCGAGAATTCTTCCATATCCCGAGGTGATGAGTTGGCCAGGTCATTCTCAATACCCATGAAGTAGTTATTGAAGTGGTTGGTGGTGGTTAGACATCGTCTCCGCCATAATGGGAAAGTATGGCAGTGAATTAAAGGCACATAGATTCGCCGCTGGAACTGTCAAAGAATTAGATTGCATCTGACATAAGTTGCACGATCTTTCAGAGGTTGACTGTCAAAATCTATGCAGATGAAAATCTTTCAATGCAATGTCTAGGTTTTGCTGCTGATTGTTGTTATAAGTATATGAAGGCATCTTCGCCATTTTTGTATCTATCGATGGTAGAGCTAAGCTATCGACTGTAAAGTTTCAGTAAACATTCTAGCTTGCAGGGTTATGGATCAGTGTTTGAGACTTCTTGGTTTATGACAAACAGTTTTCCCTTTTCCATATTTGTTTCATCTCACGCCAGTGAGTTCATAGTCGAAGGATTTGCATGGATTATTGCAGTTTTGTTACGATAAAGGATTTGTTGTGACATTATTGTATTCTCTGGTTTTTTGTGTTTGAATGTAAGAGGATCTTGTGCTCGACTGCTTTCTTCTCCAGTTTGTTACTAACCTGATGTTTGTGATAGACCTTCACACTCTTCTCATGCAAGTCTTCCCCCTTACTCACCCTTTATTGCAACTCACTGTTTGAAGTTTATCAAGAACTCACTCGTTTCATGCATGCTTGGCCTAGTTTCTGAGTTGAGATGACTGTTTTGAGTTTGCTTCCATTTGATCACCCCTTTCAAAAAAATCATGACATTAAACTGATGGGTGTCAGGCTCGGCTCCTGCAAGCAATCCAGGAGTGACTTCTGGCTCCAACACCTTGCTGTGAAGTTCTTTCATCGCTTATGTGAACTCTTCTGCACTAGCACTCCTAGTCGCAGTCTGTTCTGAATCCCTCAGTTCAGAAACCCCTCTCGGCTACATGCCATATACAATCTCGAATGGACTTTGCCCTGTGCTCCTGTTCACTAAGTCATTATACACAAATTATGCCTGTGGTAATATATTGTCCCATTGGCTGTGGTGCTCCGTCACCAAACTCCTCAGTAAGTCTCCCAGACTCCTATTCACCACTTCTGTCTATCCATCCGTCTGAGGATGATAAGTAGAACTAAACACCAAGTTAGTTCCTAGCTTCTTCCATAATGTTCTCCAGAAGTGTCCTATGAACTTCATATCTCTATCCAAAACTATGCTTCTAGGTAAGCCGTGAAGTCGAATGACTTCTTTGAAAAACAGGTTCGCAATGTGAGTTGCGTCACTGGTTTTCTGACATGGAATGAAGTGTGCCATCTTGGAAAATCTATCCACTACCACAAAGATTGAATCGAACCCTCTTTGTGTTCTTGGCAACCCCAATACAAAATCCATGCTAATTGCATCCCATGGCCTCTCAGGTATGGATAATGGTTGATAAAAACCTACATTCTGCTTTCTGCCTTTCAAATGCTGACAAATCCTACATCTTTCCACAAATATCTTGACCTCTACTCGCATTCCTGGCCAAAAGTATGACTCGCTCAACTTTGTGAATGTCTTGTCGTGACCAAAGTGTCCTGCCAATCCTCCACTGTGTTTCTCCTTCAGCAGATTCTCCCTCATGGAGCAATTCAGAATACACAGTCAATTGCCCTTGAACAACAATCCTTCCTAGATCATGTATTCGACCCATTGGCTCCTATCTCTGAGAACTGGATTCTCAGCTGCTTCATACGCTTCCTTAAAATCTGGATCATCAGTGTACATGTCCCTGAAATCATCAAAACCCAACGTTTTGACTTTGAACTCCTGCAACAGCAAACACTTCCTGCTCAAAGCATCATCAACTTTGTTAGCAGTACCAGAAATATGTTTAATCACAAATTTGAAATTCTGCATGTACTCAACCCATTTGACATGTCTCTGATTCAACTTTTCCTATTGAGTCACAAACTGCAGTGCATGATTTTCACTGTACAAGACAAATTCTTTCAGGATCAAGTAATGCCTCCACTTCTTCAATGCCTGAATGATGGCATAGAACTCCTTATCATATGTGGAGTACTTCATCTTCACTTCATTCAGCTTCTCGCTGAAGTATGCAATCGACCTGTCTTCTTGACTTAAGACTGCCCCTATTGCAAATCCGCTTGCATCGCATTTCACTTGAAATGACTTTTGGAAATCCTACAACACCAAAACTGGTTGTTCCATAATCTTCTGTTTCAACAGATTGAAACTCTTTTCAGCCTATTCTATCCAGTGAAAAGACTTATGTCTCTTCTTCACTGTGTCCATCATCGCTGCACTAATTCCACTAAAATTCCTGATGAACTTTCGGTAGAAACTAGCCAATCCATGAAAAATTCTCCCCTCGAATATACTCCTCGGTGATGGCCAATTCTTGATCACCTCTACCTTATCTGGATCCATTCTCAATTCATTTGTAGATATAACAAATCCCCAATAAATGAGCTCTGTCTTCATGAATGAATATTTCTTCATGTTTATCAACAGCTTCTCCTGTTGTAATTTCCTCATCACTGTAGCCAAATGCTTCAAGTGTTCTGCCACTGATTTACTGAAAATCAGTATGTCATCCAAATACACAATGAAAATTTTTTCGATGAACTCCTTCAGGACTTCATTCATCAATATCATGAAGGTACTCGATGCATTTGTTAAGCCAAATGGCATAACAAGCCATTCATACAACCCTTCGTTTGTTTTGAATGTTGTCTTCCATTCATCACCTTCTCTCATGCGAATCTGATGATATCCGCTTTTCAAATCAATCTTTGAAAAATACTTTGCTCCACTCAAGAAATCCATCAGATCATCCATCCTTGGCAATGGAAATCTGTACCTGATGGTTATCTTGTTAATCACCCTCGAGTGAGTACACATCCTCCAGCCTCCGTCTTTCTTTGGACTGAGTACTATTGGAACAACACATGGACTCAAGCTTTCTCTGACCAAACCTTTGTCCAACAAATCCTGGACTTGTCTTTTGACCTCCTCATTCTCTTGTGGCGTCAATCTGTAAGAAGATTTGTTTGGTAAAATGGCTCCTGGTATGAGATCAATATGATGAATCACACTCCTTATCGGTGGCAATGAACGAGGTATTTCATCCACTACTATATCAACGAAGTCTTCCAGTAGTTCCTGAATCTCTTCTGGTAAATCATCAACTCTTGTGCTGGTCAAAACAATCCTTGGTTTCCTGACCACAAAGAATTGCGGTTCTTATTTCTTATTTACCTCAGTAAGAAGTTCCTTCCCACTCATGAGAAGTATAGTGTTGCTTACTTCAGGCTTTACCTCCTTATCCTTGATTGGAAGCAACATGTGAGTTCTCCCATTCTTCTCTAGGGTGTATGTGTTCATTCTCCCATCATGAATCACATTTCTGTCATATTGCCATGGTCTGCCCAGCAATAGATGACAAACATCCATGGGAATAACATCACACAAGATCTTATCATTATATCCTCCTATCTTGATTTCAACTAAACACTATTTAGTGACAGTTACCTGGTGTCTTTTTTGCAACCAAGAAATTTTGTATGGGTTCGTATGATCAATCATCTCCAGCTCCATCTTTTCTACCATCTCAGTTGAAACGAGATTATCAGTGCTTCCACTGTCTACAATGACCTTGCACACCCTATCCTTGGTCTTGCAAGTAGTCCTAAAAAGTCTGGTCCTTTGGACTGAACTCTCCACCTCCTTCTCTGGTGTCAAAAGAGATTTTCGCATCATCAACGATCTTCCACCTTCAGTGTCTTCTGCCTCAACATCCTGCCTTTGTGCCTCGGTGATGTGAGCTTCTCCTCCATCCTTATTTTTATCTCGACACTCATAATACTTGTGCCCATTCTTTCCACATGTGAAGCACTTTATCACTCCACATCTTCCTCCTCCTCTACCTCTGGTATGAGGAAAAGTGTTGTTATCAGCATAATCTCCTCTCTGCTCAGCATAATCTCCTCTCTGCTCAGCATATTGCCCTTGCTGTGAGGTTCCACCTCTCTCAGTTCAAGTCTGAGGTTTCTTCCAGTCTTCCTTGGGCTTCTGGCTTCTGTCCTGGGTGACTGATTTGTCTCTGGGCTGACTTCTGCCTCGGCCTCTCTGACTCTGCTTCCGGCTCAGCTTCTCTTTCACTTTCAGAGCCAATTGGTAAGCATATTCCACCGTTCATATGGTTAGCATGCTCATCTCATCTTGGATATCATATCTTAGGCCATTCATATATCTGGAAACTTTTTCATCATTGCTCTCCCGATGACCTTCTCCGATGTTCAGTCTATAGAGCTCTTCAGTGTATTCTTTCACTGACATCAACTTCTATCTCAAGTTCTGCATCCTCCTAAACAGAGTAATCTGGTAATCTCTGGGGATGAATTTCGCTTTCATCTTTGCGATCATCCTGTCCCAACTTTTGATCTTCTGCTTTCCCTTACAGCGTCTATCAGCTTGTAGTTCATCCCACCACAATGTTGCATGTCCTTTCAATCTTGTGACAACATGATTTACCTTCTTGTCCTCTTCGACTTCTTCATAGTCAAAGTATGTGTCTAGAGCTCTGATCCAGTCTAGAAGCTCCTCTACATCCAAGTTTCCCTCATAAACTGGAATGTCCATTTTCTCTCTTGCACCCATCCTTGTAATAGCTTTGATCAAGCACTCATTTTTTGCATCTTCAGCCACAACCTCTTCTTCATGTTTAGCCTCAAATTCTCTTTCGGAATCACTCAGATCCCCATCACTGACTGTACGCCTTTGTGCTATTTCCATGTCTTCTAATCTAGCTCGCAGATCACGCATCTCTCTTTCCATTTCTGGATTCTACATCTACCTGCACCTTCTCCTCGGCATTTCCCTCTCCTCTGAATCAGGTGATTGCCTGTCCCTTCATCTTGGCGGCATGATGAAACTCTCCTCTTCTCTGCTACAGAAAGAAAAGAATCTTTCTGTGCTCTGATACCAAACTGATCGCCCGATGCACGTTCCCTCCACAACCCGCAGGTTGAAAGGTCCATATCAGCACATGATCTTCCTCTTCCTTCAGCCTGAAGAACTCTAAGGTTCTTCTATTTCCCTATCGGGAAATCTTCACCCACAGTAACCTCTCTTAGGATCCCCCTTTTTACTTGGGAGATCGGACTTCGTGACTTCGCGATGTCAATGGTCGAGCATTGAACTCTCGAATCCCTGAAACCCGATACAAGTCAATGCTATCCTTTTTCCTTTACCCTATCGGGATTTCTTCTATTGTGATTTCGACACCTGCGATGTCGAGCAACTTGTCTTAGCAACTCCCGAAACCCGATGTTCTGATTTCTCGACACACGCGTGAGATTTTGACTTTTTCAACGGTCCCTTCGTTCCATTGGCATTTTGGCCATCGTAGTATCGTGATTCCTAATACCAAAGTTTTCGGGACTTCACTTTTCACGAAACTCTGAAACAGCGTGCCACCTGTCCACTCGCCAACTCCCCGTGGCCCACACTATTCCACTTAGCTATCGAGATATCGCATTTCGTGATTTTGCGATTCCCATTGCAATGTTCATGGGACTTCAACCCACGAAACCCCGATACATGACGCTATGTACGAATCCAACGGCCTTTGCTGCCTTGGATCGACGGTTCTACCCCTCTTGAGCTTAGAACCTCCAGGACTACTCTCGGTATCTCCCCTGATCATCTGTGAGATCTAACGACTCACGGAATATCGTGAATCCTCCTTGAAGAATACCGACCATCCGTTCCTTCTCAATGATTTCTGTGAATGAATTGAGTGTCCCTTCACGAAAATTGTCCACCCGCGACCCAAACTTATGACACTTTCTTACAAACTTCCTGTCGCAACTTCCCTTGCGTCGTTCCTCCACGGCTTCAAAGGCCTTATCCTTCCTGAGCCTTTCCAAGACTCTCCAGTCCTTGGAAAAGAAAACCTTTTCTCCCACTCCTTGCGGTAACCCTTAAACACTTCCCAGTGTTGAAGTCCTTCGACTCTGCACACACCTGCAACAGAAATCTCAAATGCTTCGCTCAGGTTCGCAACCCTGAGACTTCACTTGGCCTGCGCACTCCTTGCACGGCTCCTGTAACCCAAATACACTTCTGGGCGAATGAGAACAAGAGTTAAACTATCTAAGCCTTCTGTCAATGCACTCCTTGCAGACAATTTCAACTGCACTCCTTGCAGGAATCCTTGCTCAGATAGAGAAACAATTGATCAGATAGAGAAACAATTGAAACCCATTCTTACTTCCTTTCAGACTTCAATCTCAACACATGAAATCATATACATAGCAAATAAAGAAAATTCATAATAGGAAGCAAACACTCATGAGCATATTAATCAACATACATACACAGAGAATAACACGGCCCCTGAATTTGAATCAATTTCCTTCTATTAATTCAAGATCTGTACATGGGTATTGTTACACAGCTCTCTGCGTGTGCTTACTCTCTTCTCTTCTGTATGTTGCTTACTCTTCTTCTTATGCTACAATGTACAAGTGAGGGTGTCTATATCCCGTTTCCCTCTTGCGCTCTAAAACTGTCTAATCTAGAATTGAATTCTATCTACTTTACATTTATTATCATAAATGCCTTTATCTACTTAAGGACGAGAGCGACTCACTCAAGGTCCATTACATTATACAAGTGTGCCTACATTTAATTGCCACATTTATGTTTGGCGCATCAACATCAAGGGAAAATTCAAAATGTGTAGCTGGGCTTGTCCAGCTGTCTGGTGCCTCCACGCTGGCTCGCTTGATGTTGGCGATGCTCCTGCATCATTATTATTGGATAAATCCAATACCTCTAATTGAGGGATATTTGTGATCCATTCAGATATACCACCTTGGAGATTATTATAATCAACTTGCCTAAAATTCATAACCCTTGAAAAGACCCACAGTATTTAAGAAGATCCCCTCATAATTTATTTTTCCTTAAATCTAATACTTGCTTGAAGTTTGGTACAATTGATCTTAAGAAGATCCCCTCATAATTTATTTTTCCTTAAACCTAATACTTGAAGTTTCATACAATGGATCAAAGATAAAAGGAGAGCCCTAGAAAACCTGTTAAAATGCATTGAGAGAATATTCAATATAATTGAAAACATTATGTCTAGATGTCCACTAAGTTTGTTCTGGGATACCTTGATCCGACTTAACTACGTACAATTCTGTAAAGATTGGGAACCTTTCCATCGAACTAGTTTTTGGATAAATCTAACATCATTAGATTGACACATTTGCCAATATCCTTAGGGATTATTCCTCTAAGTTTATTGTTAGACACTCTCAAAAACACCATCTCTTTGCAATTCCCTAGAGATGTCAGAATCCTTCCACTCAAGTTGTTGATTCTAGAGACAAGAATTCTAAGTTTTGCAATGAGCTCAATTCCGGTGGAATTCTTCCACTCAAGTTGTTGGACGATAAAGACACACTCATTAAGTTCTGCAGTAAGCCCAATTTCATTGAAAATTTTTAGGCTACAATGGCTTTACTTTGAATTTTCCATACACAAACATCTATGTCCTAGTTTTAAAAAGCATGGACCATGTAGAAACTCAATAGATTTGAAGTGCTCTTCCTAGACACAAAGTTCTAATTGAATGCAATAGATCCTCAATCTTCTCAGTAATTTTTAAGGTGCATGAAAGTGAGCATGTTTGTACCTCTGAATGATGTCAATTGATTCATTGAATCCTGAAACAAAATGATGGCCTTTTTGAACGATAGAAGTGCCTCCAGGGTTCGTTCTTTTGAAACAAAATGATCTATTGAACTCGCTAAAGAGATGGTACCAGTTCCAGTGTGTTCCAAGGTACTGGTTCCACCGCGTGCTTGACGGTACTCTCGCCATGTGTCCTCTTTTGATGGACGGTTAGGATTGTTGTGGCTCCTGACTCTTCGGGTATCCTTCTTCGTGCCCAGATCTAACAGTTCATATCTGATCTCCTCCTGCGTGTTCTTCTGAGTGTATGGGCGTGAGATTCGACTGCCAAACTTCGTGAATTTGGCAAGTCCACTTTCATTCAAGGCGTTAAGGCTCGTGCTCTTTACTTCTGACGGTTATTGATCTCCTACGCTACTGCTTACGGTCGCCCTCTCTCCTGAGCTTCTGATCATTTCTGACTTAGAAGAATTTCTAAGTATTCAAAGGTGGCACCCCTTCCAGTTGGGCAAGCTCCTTACATTGGAGCCAGAGGGGTGAGCTTTGGGACTGCCTGGAATTGTGGAGAATGATTTGCTGCATGGAGTCAACCCCTGCATTAGTGTAGATTTTAACCCTATACAATATTGACTGCAAACAGATTTTCAGTAAAAGAACAAAAATATACAATGGAAAATACAAACATTACACAACAATTTTTCCCTTGGAAACCCAAACCGGGAAAACCAACATATTCTATATTCATTCATTGTGTTACATTGTTTACAATACAATATACATATAGGAGCCAGTAACATCCAAAAGCCTAACCCAATGGCATGGATTAGTCCAAAACCCTAATTCCTTAAATGAAAATAGAAAACCATCGACAAATAAACCATGTGTCGAAAAACCACCTAAATATATGACACTAGTCCTCGTGCAAAGAATATAACACATACCCAACATTCTCCCACTTGTTGTTTTATTTGCATACAGGGGGTTACAGGGTTACATAGTCAACAATCCAGGGCATCAATGCCCATGGATCCTCTACACCAAGAGAACTTCTCAACGCTCACAGATTTTTTTAATGAATCTGCAACATTCTTCAAATTGTCCACCTTCATCAACAATACTTTATTTTGTTCAACCATGTCTCTCACAAAGTGATATTGAATATCAATATGCTTTGTATTTGAATGATAAGTTGGGTTCTTTTCCAGAAAAATTGCACTCTGACTGTCACAATCTATCCTTATAGCTTGTTGTACCAACCCAATGCCTAAACACAATATTTGTAACCATACTGCTTCCTTACTTGCATGAGTGGCTGCCATGTGTTAGCGACAATTCTTGTCTTGAGCTCGCAAGAATCCAAGTCTGCAGATTGCATGAAGAATGCCCAAGCGTAGCACGTAAAGCCCCATTTCAGGGTAAAAATCAAGTGAGCGGGTGAAATTATGTTGTCAACGGCCCAGATTCATCCATAGGAGCAAATCGATGGTCGACGGGAAATCACGGTTAGCGGAGTTGCACCGGGATTAGTGCGATGGGTAGCGTCTATATAAATTCATGAAGGATATCGGCCCTCCATCCAAAATGACATGTGGTGCGCGATCATGTCATGTCGGCATTCAGGAATTCGAGGGGTAAGAGCTCCTCGTCATTTTACATCTCGAAACCCCGAACCCCGAAATGTCGATAAGCACCCTTCAAAGTCGAGCCCACGGTCCTAGCGCCAGGTCACGTTAAGAGAGCCCGGGAATGGAGGTAGCCCCATTTTTAATTAAAAATCCATCTCGGTCTTTCATCTAAAGGACACACAACGCAGATCTGAGCCACAGGTGGGGCCTTTCAGGATTTTCCTAGTGAAAGCGTCGAAGTCATCTTAGCCGTCCATCCATCAATGAAACTCAGGCACATTGGACTTAAAGGGGGCATGGATCTGGGTGGCCAGGGTCTGCGTGCTCAGATCTATGGTCATAAGCGAATTCCGGAGCCCCCCCGCCATTCTACCTTTAAGCAGAGGGGGGGGGGGTTCGGAATTAAGAGTGTAGCTCTCTAATGGCCAGGATCGGGGCGCCTAAATCAATGGATGAGGCTTCATTCTGGACACCCCTTGCCTTTCTGCCTTTAATCAGGGGGTGGGGGGGGTCC
The DNA here is from genome assembly GCA_900067695.1 of Picea abies. NCBI lineage: Eukaryota > Viridiplantae > Streptophyta > Pinopsida > Pinales > Pinaceae > Picea > Picea abies. Next base: position 17,871 of record CBVK0100352337.1, read on the forward strand.
ATAATTTATGTGTTATTATTGTGGGGCCCCTTTCCTGACGTTTCACCTTTGGTATCGTCCTCCCCGTTTCCACCTGTTTTCCACTTACTGCCTCCCTTTTCCCCTGTCATCTATCCAACTTCCCTCTCTCCATCCACATGGCACCTCCCCAGCTCTTCGTCCTCTCGTCTCCTTCCATGTTTCCTTCTCATTCCCAGTCACCTCCTCCTACACTCCCACACTCCATACCCCTTCCTCCTCTGTCTTATTCAGATTACGTGGCATTCCTCAGCTGATGTCACAGCTCCCATTTCTTCTCCATCACCTCCATAATGTTCATGCCTTTAACCCCTGTCACACCCTCGTCCACATCCTCCATAGGGGTCCCTCACAGCAGTCCAACGAAGCAGCATCGAAAGAGAGACCGTTCAGCTGATCCAGGTGGCACCATTAGGAGACCTCCACGTCCCAGAAGGGAGGGTTGACCAAGGCTGTCCCCAGTCCCAAGAAAGCAGTTATTATGGTTGTGGCTGGTGGTTGAGCATCATCTCTGCCATAAAAAGAAAGTCCAGCAAAGGACTAAAGCTAGTCGATTCATCTGTAGCAGGACAGTCCAAAATCTGATAGCGTATGTCTTGGGTGCACGATCAGCCAGAGTCTTCATGCGCAGACTATCATAAAACATGCAGACGCAATGTTTTTAATGCAGCGTCTTGTTTTTGCTGTTGTTGTTGTTTGGAGTATATGTAGGCGTTTTCGCCATTTTTGTAAAGGGGGGATGGTTGAGCGAGGCTCCCGATTGTAAATTTTTGATGTAGCGCTGGTCGCTTTGGTTAATGTACAAGGCATTGGAGACTTCTTACTTTATGGATGTCAGTCCCTTTTGCCATCTCTTTGTTCACTGTGTTAGAATAGCTCGTAATTGGAGGATCTAGTCGAGTTGTGGCTGTTATAGGATGATGTAGGTTGGATCACTGTAATAGTTTCATCGTTTCTAATCAGTTCTTGTGTTTTCTCAGCACTAGAATGGCTTGGAATTGGAGGATCCAGTTGAGTCACCCTTCAACTTCTTGAAACTTTGGACCAAGAGGGTCTTGGCTTCTAAGTTTTTCCTTCCCAAGCTTCCGAAGGCTTGTTTCCTGAGGCATTTTTTCTCAACCTTCTCACAAGTCTTCCATCTACCACCCTTCAATCAGCTTACTGACGAAAGTTGGATCAAGACCTCCCTTGCTTTCTGCACACCAGACCCTAGTTCCTGTGTCAATGCCTCTTTCCTAGGTCTCTTTCCATTTGATCACCCCCATTTATTAAATCGTGACATAAAAACTGATGGGCGTCGGGCTCTACTCCTGCAAGCAATCCAGGAGTGACTTTCGACGCTAACATTTATGGCGCCATTGCCGGGGATGGATATTGAATATTTTTTCCAGTGTTGGTGACGGAAGTCACTCCTGGATTGCTAGCAGGAGCAGAGCCCGACGCCCATCAGTTTTATGTCACGGTGGTTTATAGATGGGGTGACCGAATGGAAGCTAACTCAAAACAATATCATTCCAACTTTGAAACTAGGCCAAGTATGCATGAGCAAGTGAGTTCTTGCGTAAACTTCAGACAATGAGCTGTAGTAAAGGGTGAATAGGCGGAAGACTTGTACAAGAGAAAAGCAGAGGTCTATTATAAACAACAGGTTTCTAACAGACTAAGGAAGAAGACGTCCAAATGCGATATCATCTTACATTCAAACGAAAGCCAGAGAATGCAGCAATGCTACAATAAATCTTTTATCATAACATAACCACAACAACTCGCACGACTTAGTCGATCACGAGCTCTCTTAGCATGAGACGCAACTTAGATGGAGTAAGAGGAATTGTCTGTCATAAAACAAGAAATCTCATATACGGATGCATAAGCTGAAAGCTAGAATAACAGTTAAACATTATAGTAGGGAGCTCTTCTCAACCATCGATCATCACAAAATGTCAAAAATACCTACATATACTCCTCCCCTCTTCTCGTCCAGTGGAGGCATCTCAAAACTTTCAAAGGGTGACGTCTCCTCAATCAAATCTATCCTTTGTTTCCCTGTAATACGCCTCTTTAATTTAGCATGGCTAATGCCAGGGTGGTAGCTGAGCCCTTTGAATGTCGAATTGGCGTGTGCAGGTTCTTCTGGCGAGTTGAAGACTCGGCGTGACCTTCCTGAAGAGAACCGGTACAGGGGACCTTTCCAGGTAAAATTTCGGCCGGGATCTCCATACTCTGCAATAAATGAGTGATGTGAGTTTTGAGCCATCCACTCGTTTCTTCATTAATCTCCAACAGGTACTGGGATTTATCCCGCATCGAATTGGTACCTAGGACATCACCGTGCCTGCCTTCTTTCAGGATCGTTTTAAATCCCCTCTTCTGAGCCGAAGCAGATCCTTGGATTCCCTCGGGAATCACTGTTGTAACAACCCAATCCATAGGTCCTTCCCAATCCCTTCACTGCCTTCAGCACCTGACCGTGGTTATCCTCGACTCTGTATCGGGGTTCGAGGTTTCATGGTTCCTGATATCAAGAACTCCTTACCCTCCTATCGGAGTTTCGGCACTTGCGATGTCACGATTCACAAGTCCTCTAGACTCGCGAATCTCCGATCCCCGATGGCTCATGGCCATTGACCTGTCAACGGTCCCTTCCCCGTCATGAAAGCCTGCCACCTGTCCTCCGTCGACTTCCGTGGCCCCACACTCTTGGTGTTGGGATATCGCGTATCGCGATATCGTAGTGTTTGATGCAACGGTTCACTCGCCTCCAAGAACCCTGATTTTCTGATGAGCTTGACCTCCGACCAGTTGACAATTGGCTCCTGCACTATGGTGCTCCTCTCGGTCCCACCATGACTGATAGTTGTTCCCCACCGATCGGGGCTTCGCGGATCACAATTTTGAAGTGCACGAATCACTCATCCCCGGGATCCCCGATATCCCGATGGCTTCAACTTCGATGGACGCTTCCCTGTCGAGACCCTCCCCGATAACGTTGATTTCCTACCACGCGTCCTTTCCAGATGGACGGTCCCTATTAACTCTCCGGAATTCAGGAATTTCGCTGTCTTTTTTCTATTTCTTGTCCCGAGACAAAAAATATCACTAACATTAGGCTCCATGGGGGATAGAGTCATCCTTGCGATGCTCTAAGAACTCCTTCCGCAACTTCAATGCCTTGCTATTGGGCTATGGAGTCACTTATTAGGCCAAAAATATACAAAAGGAAACTAAACAAGAACTAAAAGATAATATTTACAAATAGAGGAGCCGTCTAAGGCTC
>CBVK0100352338.1:0-21165 GCA_900067695.1 Picea abies
TCTTCCGATCTCACCAATTTTGTTGTTAGCTTGTTGAGTTGTGTAGGTGAGAGCTTCTATCGCTTCCTCCCTTAGCTAGATTAGATCTTCCTCCATCATTTCAAACCTTCGACCTCCTTCCCCGTCAAGACAGAGCAGGAATCCTCTATGTGTGCTAAGCATGCATTTCATCCCATGAATTTTGAGTTTGAGGGAGGGTAAAGGATTAGGGGGGGTGGTTGAGTTGGAACTGGACTCCATTGTGAGAGCGGTGGACAAAGACCAGGAGGGAGGTATGGCCAAGGAAAATGGGTAGAGACTAACCAAGGGAAAGACTAGAAGCTCAAGCCAGGAGAGAAACCAGATAGAATTGGGAAGGAAAGATGAGCAGGAACAGTTCACCACCTTCCTGAATTTAATGGTATCTCATTCATGCACCGCCATGGGAGGAGGGGGGGCTCTCACGAGTGCCATGCGAGAGGGATAAGAGATATGTGCAGAGGTGCAGGAGGAATGTGAGGCAAAGGATAGGGAGGGAGAGGGGAGGGGACGTGAACAATGAAAATAAGTACCATCGTAGAGGAGAAGGGACAGACAAGGGAGGTGGAGGAGGGTTTCCACGAGTATGACGTCAGGAGGGAACGAAGGCCACTTGCCCCAGGAGGCCCAGCTGAGTGCTCGCCAGGTGTCGCTAAGGGAGAGGGATGAAAACCAAAGTTCCATTTAGGGAGAGCTGACCCCTGCTCAAGTGGGTGGTGGCTTTGGCAGCTTGGTCGGATTCAACATTTAGATGATGGAGAAAATGAAAGAAGTCAATTTTTTGGATGGAGCGGGAGAGCCACATGATTTTATTGAGAATGTGGCATAGATTCATTTGAGTAGGAAAGGTGTTGGTGACCATAGCTTGGATTAAAATCTGGGAGTCACCTATCACCGTTATTTCTTTGATTTCTAGCTTTCGGGCTTGGATAAGTCCTTGCCAAAGGCTTAGAGCTTCTACTATATTATTGGATTCGACTCCAAGCCCCCAAGAGTAGTATAATTCCCATAGTTCACCAGATTTTGTGATCCTTAGTGAGAGGAGGGGGGCCTTTGAGGTCTGGAGCAAGGCTGTGGATCCAATCTTTATCAGGGGAGTTGAGAGAAATGGATTTGGTGCAAGGCCAAATGTAGGAGAGGCAGGCTCCCAGTAGGGCTTTGTCTTTGGTAGAAATGATGTCGAGCAAAGCGGTCAGATTTCTAAAGATTCTGGAGTTTCTTTCAAGCCAAATTTTCCAAAGGATGAATTTAGGGAGGGACATCCAGGAACATTTGATTTGAGGGTTGTCCTTGAGAGGGAAAGGACAGAGGGTGGACCAGGTTTTTAGCAGAGTGGGTATGTTAGGAGGGAGTTGGTCAGAAGGGATCCCTCCTGGAAGGGCATGCCGCTAGACTTATTTTGCAAAGGGGAAATTAAGGAGCATATGATCAGTAGATTCTTCATGGATTTGACAGAGAGGGCATCAGATTCTAGGTTTAGCGGCTCAAAGCAGTCCTAGTGCTTCAACTTCATTAATTATCTATTAAATTATTAGTAATGGAGAACATATCAATTAAAAAATTATTATGGTAATATTAATATTAATATCAAAATTGCAACCTAAAATGATTTTTAATTTTTTTTTAAATAAATATTGGTCATCGCAATTGCGATGAAAACCTTAATTGTTGCAACAGTTTTGTTGTATAAACAATGAAAATATGTTGTTGCCTGTGCGACGACAACTTCAATTGTTGCAACAGTTGTGCTGTATAAAAACAAAAAAATTTCATCGCCTGTGCGATGACAACTTCAATTGTTGTGACAGTTGTGCTATATGAAAATGAAAAGTTGTCGTCACACGTGTGATGACAACTTCAATTGTTGTGATAGTTTTGTTGTATAAAAACGAAAAGTTCTTATCGCACATGCAATGACAACTTCAATTGTTGTGATAGTTTTTCTATATAAAAATGAAAAGTTATCATCGCATGTGCGACGACAACTTGAATTGATGCAATGGTTTTGTTATATAAACAATGAAAAGTTGGTGCCGCACATGCAACGACAACTTCAATTGATGTGATGGTTTTTCTATGTAAACAACGAAAAGTTGTCGTCACCAGTGCGACGACTGATTAAATTATTGTGACAGTTTTTCTATATAAACCACGAAACTTGTTGTTGCAATGGGCGTCGCAATTGAGACAAAATTTTGGTTTCACATAGTTTGCCTATATTGTCGTATTGGCGACGATATTTCTTTTTTTGTCGCAATTTCCTATGTTGTCTCTCTTGCGACGTTTGTTCAAGTTCATCGCAATTGCCACATGACATAAAACGATGTTTCAAAGACTCCAAATTCGTCGCGATGTCAACAACATAACGTCACAAGAGCATCGAAACAGTCGTCGCAAAATGACCCAAATATGCTAGTGATGGCCTTGCAAGTTGACTTGATGGGTATGAAGTGAGCATCCTTGCTCAGTTTTTCCATAACTACCTTGATTTCATCGTTCTGTTTGGTTGATCTTGGTAATCCTATGATGAAATCCATGGAGATGGATTCCCATTTCCATTCGAGAATTGGTATGGGTTGCAACAACGATGTTGGGTGTTGGTGCTCTGCCTTGACTTGTTGACATTATAGGCACTTAGCTAAGTAATCATATATGTCCTTTTTCATTCTGGGCCAATAGAATAGTTTCCTAATGGCCATGATCATTTTATGATAACCAACATGGCCAATATATGGTCTTTTGTTTAGTTCATCCGTTATGAACCTCTTCAATTCATCACAATTTGGAATATATAATATTCCATTGTAAGTCAGTAGGTCATCCTTAAGCATCTGATAACCTTCGTACTTCATCCCTGTGGGTTTTTACTTTAGGTATGATGTCACAGTCTTGAAAAAAGCATATGTTTCTTGTGTATTTTTGACCCTCTCTTTGATGCCTAATTCACTGGCACTTACAGCTGCCAAGTGAAATAATTTGATACTTATACTAATGGAATCAACCACCCTATTCCTCTTTCCTTTGATATGTTTGATTTCAAAATCAAACTCACTAAGGAGATCCATTCACCTAGCTTATCTCACATTGAGTTTTAGTTGGTCAAACAGATACCTCAACCCACTATGGTATGTCATAAGTACAAATGTTCTACCTAAGAAGTAATGCCTCCACATTTTTAAAGAATTCACTATGGAATCCAATTCCATATCATGGGTCACATAATTGACTTCATTCTCATTCAATATTATGGATTCGTAGCAAATTATATGTCCTTCTTGCATAAGGAATCCTCCAAGCCCTTTCTTGCAGGAATATGTACACACGAGTTTGGGTCTATAATCTTCAACACAAGCGCATTGGTTAGAAGGTATTTCAGCTCTTGAAATATTTCTTGACATTATGATGTCAAAATGAATTTAACCCCTTGTTTTTGAAGGGAGGTGATTGGGCAACTAATCTTGGAGAATATGTTTATGAATCTCCTATAGTATCCTACCAAACCCATAAGGATCTGATATCAGATACATCCTTTGGATTAGGCCAATCCATTATGCATTTAATATTGTCAGGATCAACTGCCACTCCTTACTCAGAAATAACATGGCCTAAGTAATGGACTTGTTTCTGGAAAAGTCACACTTACTAAGCTTAGCATAGATTTGATGTTCTCTTAGCAATTGGAGTACTAGCTTGAGATGTTCTTCATGCTATTCCCTATTCTTGGAATAGATTAGGATATCATCAATGAAAACCAACACAAACATATCCAAGAACTTTCTGAATATGTTATTCATTAAGCACATAAAAGTGGATGGTACATTGGTAATCCCAAAGGGCACCACCACAAATTCATAGTGACCATATCTTGCCCTAAAGGTTGTCTTGTGGATGTCTTGATATTTAATTCAAAATTGATGGTATCCAGACCTCAAGTCAATCTTGGAGAAGATGGTAGCACCCCTTAATTGGTCAAAAAAGTCATCGATCCTTGGCAAGGGGTACTTATTCTTGATTTTCATCTTATGGAGTTTTCTATAATCTATGCACAATCTGAGTGTGCCATATTTATTTTTCACAAACAAGGTTGGTGCTCCTCATGGAGACACACTAGGCCAAATGTAGCCTTTGTCCCACATCTCTTTCAGCTATAGTTTGAGCTCAACTAGCTCTGGTGTACTCATTATATAGGGTGTTCTAGACATTAGCACTGCTCCTGGTAATAGTTCTATTGAAAAGTCAATATCCCTTCTTGGAGGTAGACTCGGTAACTCTTCTGGAAATACATATTTATATTCTCTTAATATGGGATGGTTCTCTAGGATGGGTTTTTCATTCTCAACAGAGTTTAGTACTTGTATTACATACAAGGTATATCCCTTTATGCAATACTTCTTCACTTGGAGGGATGATATTTGTCTCACTGATGCATTCTTTTGACTCCCTTGTAGGGTTACCCTTCTTCCTTATTCATTTTCACACTCCAAAGTTTTATTGTACCAGTCCAACTTGGTTTTGTGGGAATCCAACCAGTCTATGCCGATCAAAAGGTCATAAGATCTTAGAGGAACTATGTTTAGGTTCACTTGGGTGGGCAACGCACTCATAACAAATTGGCATGCTGGTATGACCTTTGTTACTTTTCTTTTGGTTCCAGTGGCTGGTTGTACCAGCCATGATTTAACATGTTTAAATTGTTGCAAATTTACATTTCTCAATAGTTTGAGGGGAAACATAACTCAAATTAGAACCATGGTCAATTAAAATGGAAACAAGATGGTTGGAAATAGTACCTTCCATCGCCACCATTAAATCTTGGTGCTCATCTTATCTATTATCCAAGGCTGCATAAATTTATGGCAGGCTCCTAGCCACATAATTAACTGTGGTAGCCTCGTGGATGTTGTATATCCTCCCATTCTTTTGTTTCCTATGTGGGCAGTCCCTTAGCAGATGGTCCTCTCCACAACCCCAACATTTCAAGGTTTCTCTCTTCATTTTATCAGTCTTACTTGGAGCTCCTCTGAATGGTTTATTTCCACTATGGGATAGAAAATGTTGTTGATACACACTTCTGGAAAGAAGGATAATCCTAGATCTCTTACTAGGGTTCTTAAATCTTGAGGGTTTAAACCCCTTCTTCTTGAATATCGAATTTGTTTTCTTCTTCCAGTCTTCATGGGGTTATGTCTTACTCTTGAATTTCTCATAGTAATACCTTGATTTTTGAATACTATATTCTAAGGTCTTTCACTCATCAAACTCAATTCTTTCTCGATAGGACTGAGGTAATCCACTAATAAATCATTGCATATTTACCTTTTCATCCTTTATGTAGATCATGTACCTCATCAGTTTGAGAAATTTGTAGATATACTCATATATAGTGAGTTATCTCATCTTGAGTTCATAGAACTCCTTGGTCTTTCCATCAAAGTACTTTTCTGACAAGTACTTCTTGAAGTATTTTTCAAATTGTTTCCTTGACAAGTCCTTATGATGGACTCCTTTCACATTCCTAAGGTCCTCCCACTAAATGGAAGCTTTCCCATTCAAGTTGAAAATGGTTATCTGAGCCTTTAATTTTTTATAGTAATCACGGACTCTGAATTACTTCTTCAATCTGAGTAGCAAAAATTTTGCTTCTTCCCCCTTCTTAATGTCTCCATCGAAGGTGGGTGGTTTTTCTTTTTGAATTCTTTAGGGTTGCATCTCTTGGAATGTTTCCTCTTCTTTCCTCTCATTTGAGAATGGGAACTAGTTTTTCCACTAGAAGATTCCTTGGAGTTGTGAGTTTCCTCACCAAAGGAATCTTCCATTGAATGTCTCTTGGCTCCATGTTGGGCCTTCTTTGAGGTGCTCCTCCTGGTGTGGCCACTTTCAGGACCATGCTTTTGTATCATAGGTGGAATTGGATTTTTATTAGTATGATGCATGTCCACATGACTAGTAGTTGGACCATGTTGCAGTTTCCTTTGAATATCTGATAGAATTTGCAATAGGGCTGCGTTAATTTCAGTCTTTTTTTTCTGCTCCTTGATTAGCCTTTCATTGTTATCCTTATAACTCTGTAATTATGACATGAGGCTTCTTACAGTTTCAGCCAAATTTGGAGGGGTTTCCACCACCCTCCTTTCATCATATTATTCCTCTCTATTATGGGAGATCTTCCCCAACTCTTGATGTGTCACCATTCTTTACATTGTAGTCCTCCTGTTGTTCACTGACTGCTTGAGTATTGATAGAACATTTTATGTTAGTTATTAATCTACCAATTTATGACCAACATACATCATTGCAAAGTGAATTTAGCTTCTTTATTTGGAAACATTATCAACATATAGTGCAGACTTCCAAAACATCTATGAACAGTAGAAGGTTTTGTTCCTCTCTTCAGTGTAGGTTCAGACAAGTTTTTCTTATAGAAGGGGGGTAAGGTAGGATGTAACTACCCCATAAGTTCTCTAATAATAATTTTTTTTATGTGACTCGTGCATGAGCCTAGGAAGTCCAAGTGTTTTTCCATGCTTTGATACCAATTTCTAACACACCCAACCCCTAAATACCCTTTCTAGGGATGGGGCATCAGTTTTTCACTTTTCCTTGGTTCATTTTCGGTCCCTTACTAAGAAAAACCATCTATTTTTGCTTCCCCAAAGTTTTCATCTCCCACTACACACTTAAACCATATAGAGGGGTCCTCCTCATGACCTCGGGCTCAAAACCGGGAGCTAAGAGTCTGTTTAGCAAAGGTTTTGACACTTTGAAACTCTCGGACTTCAAAAGTTCTAACATTGTTGTTGAATTCCCATATCATCAAACAGCGGAGGAAATCAATGGTCCACATCCTCCCTCGAGATCCTACAGTTAAAAAGGGGCTTTAGAATTCGACGTGGAACACTCCTTTTTCCTAATCCCCGAAGTCCTAAAATACCGCCACGTGGCCTTAGCCTTTCGACGATCGACGTTCGGCGTTTATCATTGAACATCCTATGTTTCAGTGTTTCAGAAGTTAGTGGTAATCATTGGGCCTTCCTTTATCAACCTACCCTCAAATAATTTGAATTCCCACCACGTGGATTTGGCCCTTTGATGATCGACGTTCGATGGTTTACGTTGAGCGTTCCTATATTGTACCCCGCCATAAATATTGCAAACTCCCAAAGTTATCCAAACTCCTGGAGTCTAGAATATGTCGCCAACCATGTTGGTCAGGAAAGCATGAACTAGAAGATGACATGTGGTGAGGGTCGAGGGGTGACACATGTCCTCATTAGGGGGTGACACATGTCATTCTCTAATAGGCATAAGGGGTCGGTGAATCATCCAAATATGGTTGACACATGGCACCTTAATTGCATGTCCACGTCACTTGGGATGAAGTCGGTGAGCCATGTCAACCCCCATCATATGGTTTGGATTTATCCACATGGATCCATAGATCCACAGTCCTCGTTACTTCACGACTCTCGGCTTCAGAGGTTACCGAATCCTCTTGACAAAAATCCCCCAAAGAGCCAAGTCTTCGAACTCTCAGATCTGGCACCACATGTCCTCTTCCTACCAACAACCAAGATTTGTTTCGGCATTTGTGAATTTGAAAGTTTTCACACTTTGTAGACTCTTTTCTAGGTTCCTCCGAAGTATAAAGTCTCCAGAATATGGGATCGATTGCCACATACCCACTCATCAAATGGTCCTAGTTCAACGGACAACCTTTGAAAGTGGATGAGTGGGACCATGTGTCGCTCCACGACACTTTCTCAATTGGTTGTTTACTCAAGGGTGGTTCTTTATATCGATGGGTGAAAGGGATACCAAAGGATCCAAATATCGATAGTCCACATCACTTCAGTAGTTCGACATTTAGGTGTTCGGCGTGTATATTTTGGCTTTCACTCCATACCATGCTAGATCTACCACCACGTGTACCTAGAATCTATGGCCAAGATTTAATCAGGCTTACAGAGCTCTGGGGAAACTTGTACATCCATATATCGTCAAATGCCCAGACCCCCAGACAACCATTGATATGTGGACATCTTTCCTTCCATTTTTAATGGTCCTAATTTACTCCTCGACTTTGAAATTCCAGTGTTTTCAGTGGTAGACCACTCCTATTCTCCTGAGGTGGTACTTTGGTGAAGCACTTAATGCTTCTTCTCCTAAGTATAATCTAATGGCTAAGAGGGATCTACACTGGATCCCCAAATCAATGGCCCTCGTCGATTTGTGACTTCAGCCTTCAACTATTTTTGAGGTTTGTCGAATCATAAGTTCCAAAGTCCCAAAGTAGAAAGAGCTAGCCCATTTTGGACTAGCACAGGGTTCCAAGAGCTGGTCACATGGGTCTCTTGGAAAATATTATGGGCTAGGTGAAAATCCTTTTGCAGCAAGTGGATTAAGGACACGGGCATCAGCCCTCGGTCAAATGGGTGGTTAGTCTAAAGGGAAACACCCTTCTCCCACAGAGATGAAATTGATATTCCTACTAAGGCAAATTCAAAGGATCAATGTTGGCCCTTGACCAAGTTTTGAGGATTCTTGGTCAAGTTTGAAATATTTTTGGGACTTTGATAGGATGTCGAAGGCAGAGCACAAGAGGAAGCGGAGATAACGGGATATCGACCCCCTTTTTTAGGGATTTTTGGGATTTGGGATTATGTAATGGGTATAGGGATGTCGGCCCATAGGTTTACCCATGTTTAGGCCCGATTTTGTAATGTATAAATAGATGTTAGGTGATGTAGTGAGTATGAATGGCTAAGTGTGAATGACAAGTCAGTTGTAAGTAGTGAGAGTGCAAGTAACAGTTGTAAGTGTCTTGTGCATGTTGTGTGAGAATTGCAAGGCTAAGTGCAAGTGGTCGTAAGTGACTGTATGTAGGCTTTACATTGTAACCTAGCTTGGGGAAGGAGGATATAGCGAAGAGTGCGCAAATCTTCTGTCCTCTATAAAGTTGATCTGAAGGCTCTGTGCATGTAAGAAGATTGAATAAAGCTAATAAAGAAGATGAAGAGTTGGTGGACGTAGCCCCACGGTGGGGGTGAACCATGTACATCTTGTGTTGTGAATTTTTTTTGCAATGTATTGATGTATTTATGTATTTGCTTGCTTAATGCTTTGATATAGATGAATGATAGGTAGATCTGTTGTTGCTTTGTGCTTAATACTGAGAGTAAATGTTGGATCTGACCTATGTGAATGCGCTTAGTTCTTGAATCTACTATATCTGATCTGTTATGTCATGCTAAGTAATGCTAGATGCTATATCTGGTTGAATATTGTGTTTCTCTGTAATTAGGGTTTTACATATGAAGTAGATACTGGTTAAACATTGATGAACTATATTGCTAAGTGCTTTGTCAAGCTGTTACAATCACAAATTTGTGTCCCAGCTAAGTTTGCATAGACTTGAGTCCTACAATCACCCCTACCTCTACCTCGGGTGAGACTTCATCTTCTTCACAGGTGTTGCCAAAAGGGCCGGTAGTTAGGGTTTTGTTGGTGCATTGTTGTAGCATTGAACCTTGGTTCTACCCCTATGCCAACAAATGGTTTTGTTTCTGGGACTGAAACTGTGATTGTTGGGAACTAAGGAAAGAGAAGCTTTGTGCAAAGATCTGACCTGAAATTGTGAAATCTCTGTGTGTAGATATGTCGCCCTAGTGTGCAGTATTTTTCTCGATCTATGAAGCTCTGTGCTAAGAAAATAAGTTTGATCTGAAGAAAAAAGGTAATATCTGAACGTTGTGTGCCCTGATAGAGATAAGAATAGTGAAAAGTTTTAGATCTGGAAGATTTTTTCTCTGATGAAATTAAGATTAGTGGAAATTTTTGTTTCAAAAGTATGGATCTAGGTGTATTTCATCAATTATGTCCTAGCCTGAAAACTAGGGCAGGGTTAGAAGAAAAGAGGTTTGATATGAGTAGATCTGATAGAAATAATGAAAGATATGTTATACCTATGCATAGAAAGAATGTTTGGACTAACAAATGGATGTAGGATCCTAGAAAGAATTTTTTGCAGGTTAGCTACTATGATTCTAGTGCACAGTACAGGAAGGGTTAGGGATCATTTAAAAGAAAGAGAGGATTAACTCATTGTTACATTTGCAAAAGATCAGGACATCTTTCTAAGGAATTCCCTAGTAGAAGACCTAGTTGTTTTTGTTGTAAAGTTGTGGATCATGAAGTTTTGGATTGCCCTAGAATGATTGCTAAGGTTGAAAGAATGAATATGAGCCAAGAATACCCTAAGAAAGGTCAAGACACTAGGACCATGGCAGAACCCCAGAAAGAATAAGAGATTGTACTATTACAAATGAAAGAAACCCTAAATGACCATCGAAATATCAACTTATCAGAGATCTTCAAAGAAAAAGAGTGCATAGAAGCAAGAATAGGAGACTTTGACATTGACTATGTTCTAGATGAAGAAACATAGGTGAATATTATGACAAAAAGAACTTGGGAAACCTTAGGAAAGCCTACTATGATTCCTTCATTGGGGGGAATAGGATTATTTAGAGGAAAGTTGATAAACCTATGTGGAAAGCTCACCCAGATATCTATGAGTGCTCATGGAACTTCGATAGAGGAAGATTTTGAGGTTGTTAAATTTATTGAGAACAACACCCCATTTGCTATATTACTAGGAAAACCTTGGATTAAGAGGGATCAGGACAGAAGGAAAGAAGAAGAAGTCCTAGAGCAGAAAAAACAAGAATTAAAAGATTTCATGACCAGGAAGATTGCATACTTGATTGCAGAATAGGAGAACAGATCGAATCTATTTAAAACTAGAGACTCGAGTTTTGACATTGGAAGAACACAAGAAGATTCATAGAAGACTGAAGCACCTACCCCAGAAGAAGTATTGCCCTTGAATCCTAGGAAAGAGTCTCAACAACATGAAGTTGCTATGCCAAGAGGAGATAAGAATCAGAATGGAAAGAGGAATACCAAGATGAAGCTCACTGGAAAGAAGGATAGAAAAATAAGCAAGAAGAGATCAAAGATCGAAAAGGTACAAAAGGTTCTAGAGGTAACTTCACAAAAGGAAAATTTACAAAACTGGCACTTCATCGGGATATCAGAACAACGTCACATGGCACTTCACCATGGAGAAGCAATATAGCCATTGGGAACAATATAACCATTAGACCAATAGCTCAAAGGGTAGAAAGGCATTTATGGTCAGAAGGCTCGCCACTAGATTGTTGGGACCGTGTCATAACGGACAGAATTGAATTAATGAAGGCTTCTCACTCGTTGGAGAGATTTGTTGCCTAGTTATCTACTTATTCCATCGACCCTTGCACCAAGAACACTTTTTCCAACCATGATTATTTGAGCTCACCGATTTTTTGATTTCACGCAGTGGTCATCAAGCTATCGCTATCCATCTCATTGTATTGAGTAGTTATTCTTCAAACCCAAGATAGGAAACCATGAGTCTGTATGTCTGAAGAACTTAGCCCAGTCGAAGAGTCTGTGAAGGAGGTACTCATCGACCTCATGACTAAAAGAGTAATGTCTGAGCATATTCAAGCGTCATCAACGAGAGGAGTGTAAGTCTCTCCATCGACCACTCATGGATCCAGGCCATCCCGAGTCGTCATAGAAAAGAGAACCAAACACAGAGATGACCTAGAAAATGAGAAGATGATCCCGACCATACTGCTTGACTACATCCCGCCTCTAGATGATGCGGTGAGTCGTGATAGTGTGCCAAGAGATTTTGAGTACACCATGGTTACTGCGTACCTCCCGAAGGGGATATGCGTAGTTTGAGCGCAGCAAGACAAGATCGCAGTGTTGAAGTTCATTGACTTCAACCTAGGAGACCGCAAGAACCATAGTATGCTTGCCCCATATAAATACTTGACCAGGACGAAGGGGAAGAACTCGAAAATAATCCCCCAGCCATGGACGATGAACCTCATGCATTCCACCCTATTGAACGTAATGAAAATCCCACACTTTGGAAGGAACCAGGAAGTTAATGCATGTGTCAAGCTCCTACTTTCATGTTACCATGGCGGCTACTTATGACTAGACCATTGTATCACAGTTGATCCGACGTTGATCCATATGATCACCAAATTGAGTATGCAAGGACTCAACATATAGGATTTCTATCTAGGGAAAGCCACAAATCACGCGTTAGCACAGAAGATCAAGGATACATATGCGATGTTGATAAAGGGACGCAAGGCTACAAGGTAGCCTCCATCCAGAATGGCACAGTGCGCCTAGCATGTCAGTTAATTGCAAGGAATCTAGTAAGAAAGAACAGACCCATGAGGTCACAAGCTTTGTCATTGACCTTGTAGGGAAATGCATGGAAGGCATATAGATGAACTGGGTGAAGTACGTAGTTAATCAGTTAGAATTAGATTGTCACAAAGCACAGGATCAGGGCTACGAGTTCCACTTTAGCTGGCTCCTAATCCTCGTCGCGTTTGTTTCTTGGGAGATGTCGGGAGGTTCGACCTTCCCAAACATTGAATCATTCAAGCCGCTTGCTGCAAAGTTCACCATGCTCTATTACTCGAGAGATATGGGGAAACAATGGCCGTTGAACATTGTCTTTCACACATACTACCTCCAGCTGAAGAGGGCCATTGAAGTTGAACCTCGCATGACACCGAACACCCTACAGCACTTCTGACCCCTCATGAAGTTCCACGCAGATCGACACTTCATCTATATTACTGCATGAGAAAACAAACATAAGGAGGAGCTTCAGTCGTACTACAATATCACCGAAGAGGACCTCAAGGAGATAACTAAGGAATGGTCAGTCAACTTCCTTATCCCCGCTAACCCTGCAGAGATGTTTGATCCTAAACTTTAAAGCCTGGAGGTCGCTCACATAGAACATGACACACTCGAAACCAAAAGAAGGAATAAAATCAAAGAATTCCAAGACTTAAGTAGTGCTTCATAAAATACTGCTTCAGCATCACCTGGCTAAGGGGATAATGATGAGGTAGAAGAGATCAATGGAAAATAAGATGAGCAGAAGCAAGGTGAAGTAACACCACATAAAGATAAGGCTGATCCTTTTAAGAAGAGGAAGGTTTCTCCCCCGAAACCCTCTTCCCAAAAGAAATCCAAGGCCATCGTGACTAAGATGAAGATTGTGCTCACTGTCGATGATTTTGACTTCATCATCGCAGTTGTAAATGACGCCTCATAGGAAATCTTGCAGAAACAAGAATCCAAGAAGGAGGAGATGTATGACAGAATCGAGGTCGAACTTCGAGGGGTACATCAGGCCCTTCAGTCCAGTCGCATAATTTCCACTGCGCCCTTGCCATCGGGAGAACCAGAGTTGGGAGATGAGCCAACCCAAATCTATCGACTAGTTTATGTGAATGAAGCTTGCCTTCGTCGCACACAAGAAGAAATTGAACAAGCCACCCAAGCCTTGAAACAAGTGCAAGAATTACTCATAGAACAATGTTGTCTTGCAGAGAAGAAGAAGGTTACTCTCTACATGAATTTTGAAAAGGAGAAAGCACAGATTCAACAAGAAAAGGAACAGTTGCTCGCAGAGCAGCTCGAAGTGAAAGAAGAAGTCCATAAAGCACTCCGCTCTATGACAAGCTTGGAGCTAAAGGTAGCAAACCGAGTCATGCATCAAGTAGACCATCTCGCAGAAGCTATCCAGCAGCTACAAAAAATAATCAAGACTTAGATCTTTGTACAGTGCCCGACACCCCGCAAGATGTGAGAGATCAAAGAGATGCAACCGCTCGAATCAAAGTTGAGAGAATAAAGGCCCTTGCCATGGAATGCAAGCAACTGAGCGATATGATTGACTCACTGATAACCCTGAACTGAAGACACTGGAGTCGCAACTCTAAGAGGCGAAGAATCAAGAAGAAACAATATAGGCGTAGTTGAAGCCTCTGTCAGCTATTGAAAAAATGAAGTGATCCCAAGAGAAGCACAGTGCTGAACAGTGGGTCCACACCATTCAGAGAAAATTCATGGAAGTGACTCAGAGGCTCCAACCTATACAGGATGAGGCTTGAAAAATGTTCATACAGATTGAAGACCAAGGAGCAGAACTAGAACAAGTTGTCATTCCAGCAGAATAGCGCTTAGAGGGACCTGTCAACGAAGTTGTTATCCAAGATTTCGTTGAACAAGAGTTCACGGCACAGTAACAAGTCGAAGCAGCTGAAGCCAAGCTAGAGGATTTTGAGGCAGAATTATCCAGATCAGAGTGACTCGGGATGAGTCACATGTGAGTGTTGGTAGCCTGTTTTCCCTTGACTAAGTTTTGAGGATTCTTGGTCAAGTTTGACCTATTTTTGGGACTTCGATAGGCTGTCAAAGGTGGAGCGCAAGATGAATCAGAGATCATGGGATCTCAACCCTCGTTTTAGGGCTTTTGGGGATTTGGTATTATGTAACGGGTATGGGGATGTTAGCCCATGGGTTTACCCATGTTTAGGCCTGATTTTGTAATGTATAAATAGATGTTAGGTGATGTAGTGAGTATGAATGGCTAAGTGCAAACAACAAGTCAGTTGTAAGTGGTGTTGATTGCAAGTAACAGTTGTAAGTGCTTTTTGCATGTTGTGTGAGAATTGCAAGGCTGAGTGTAAGTGGTTGTAAGGGACTGTATGTAGGCTTTGTGTTGTAACCTAGCTTGGAGAAGGAGGATCTAGTGAAGAGTGTGCAAATCTCCTGTCCTCTACAAATTTGATCTGAAGGCTCTGTGCATGTAAGAAGATTGAAGAAAGCTAATTAAGAAGATGAAGAGTTGGTGGGCATATCCCTAGGGTTGGGGTGAACCACGTACATCATGTTTTGTGAATTCTTTGTGCAATCTATTGATGTATTTATGTATTTACTTGCTTAGTGATTTGATATAGATGAATGATAGGTAGATTTGTTGTTTCTTTGTGCTTAATACTAAGAGTAAATGTTGGATCTGACCTGTGTGAATGTGCTTAGTGCTTGAATCAACTAGATTTGATTTTTTCCATCATGCTAAGTGTTGTTGGATGCTATATCTGGTTGAATACTGTGACGCTCTGTAATTATGGTTTTACCTGCGAAGTAGATACTGGTTAAACATTAATGAACTATATTGCTAAGTGGTTTGTCAAGGTGTTACAATCACATATCTATCTCCCAGCTAAGGTTGCAGACACTGGAGTCCTGCAACCACCCCTGCCTCTACCTCAGGTGAGACTTCATCTGCTTCGCAGGTGTTGCTGAAAGGGTCAGTAGTTAGAGCTTTCTTAGTGCATTGTTGTAGCGTTGAACCCTGGGTCTACGCCTATGCCAACAATCGACAAGACTTAGGTGTTTCAGTTACTCCTATCCCGACTCTCCTGTGGACTCACATCCCATGACCCTCTAACAACTAAACTGATATGAATCAAATATCATATAGATATAACAGTTTGCAAAAACCAAATAACTGTTCAAATACTGAAAGACTTAATCATAAACATAGACATTTCATCCAGTATATTACACGGAGTATGAAAATACTTATCAAAACTAGAAAATGTGAAGCAATTGTTGAAAGGGGTTCATGTTTCCTCCCAACCATAGGCACATCCACTCCTAACGGATTTACCATTGGCCACCCCCGAGCTAGACCATGATGCTCTGAGAGAGATTCCTTCTCTTTGCTCCACGAAAGTCAGGGATGAAGGTTACTCTCCTCCTCCCACGGAAAATTGGCAATTGGTTTTCTCTACTCCAAGCAAGGAGGTATGCATGAGTACTTCCTCAATCACTCATCAGCCTAGTTTATCATCTTGTATCCAAACCCTGTCCATGGCTTCCTTCAGCCGAAACGAGCTTACCGCTCAGCTTTTCCTCTCAACTCCAGAGTCGAAGTATCCTTCCTTTTCTCTTATCAGGAGAGTGTTTTCTCTCCTCTACTATCTTGAAGATCTGTCTATGTCCTCGAATTACCTCCTTTCTTGCCTTCCTCAGCAAGGTTTTGTGGGTATGAATCCCAATTTGTAGTCAAGCCTGGAAGCCTTCCAAATGGGTACCCTGCCCCATCTCCTCATTAACTCTTGAGGATGGCCTTCCAACTACCAGCCTAATTGGTTATTTATTTCTGGGTCAGAGGATTATTGAGCAATTACACCTAGTAGGTACTAGTCTGGTGAGGGTCATATCAACCATTCTTGCTTTCCCTCACCATCCCTCTCATAGCGTCTATGGTCTATCTTGGAAAATTTCCCCCTTTCAACAGTTGTGCAACACATATCAAATTTCTATTAACAACAGAAAAATCATACATTGACCCTTTTATACAAAGGTTCATCAAATCAAACATTCACACATATTTAGTCTGCCATAATCTCCTGGCCAGTTATAGTTATATTTACAAACTGGGGAAAACAGGGGTATTACATATAATAGTAAAAATAATATTATGTAATAGAGAAATAGATCTAGATGTACACTTCTCACACATCTATATCATCATTATTGAGTCCAAATAGTTATTAAGCAAAGAATTACTAAGATGAGAAAAATCACATTTCTATCTGCATAAGGCCATAATATGGGGCATTACATACCCCCACTCTTCAAAAACATTACTCCTGAAGTTATAGTCATTCACAATTTTAGGAATATCATGATTCAATTTATTTGTGTGTTCCTAGATACTAGACCCTGAGATATATTGGTCCCAGTGGACCTTCACTAATTAAAAACATGTTGAGGCTATTAATATATTGATTGCACTACCCCTATTTAGCAAACACCTTATTGTGTCTTGACTCTATGCTATTACCACTTATAACTTAATTAATGCAATGACACAATTATTTTATAGATTTATTCATCCTAAGTTCCATATAGGATCCCCATATATAAAGTATAGTCTACTAGTTTGATCGCCAATTAGAACCTTCGCTCATCATAGATTGTCTAGTTAAGTGAATCTTATATTGAGTTCGATATAAATTTCATCATGTCATAGATACAATCCCACTTTGGATACCTTGATAATTATAAACAATCATTATTGACTTTGATTTACTACTCTATATTTACAATACATATGCCATCACTCGTGAGTTTAGCACAGAAAGAGTTTCCATGGTTACGAACATGGACTAAGGTACTGCTATTTTATTGTTATATGATGTCATCACTTTAAGGTTTGTTTGGTCATTTTTCTCAATCTCACATTCCTATGAAGACATATAAATTACATCTTTACCAAGTCAAATGTTGAATATAGGATTCTCTTCATCGTAGTCAAGGAAAATAATGTTTTCTCTTAACAAATCACTATTATAAATGTGTCTATATGTAAAGAGAACCACGTTGACACATGTGTTAGCAAACATTTTTAGATCAAGAATAAATTTACAATAACGATTCATTCCAAAATATTTAGTCACTTGTCCTTAAGGTCGTCATTTCTCACAATTTACTTTGTATATCTCAAAATTATACTCTCTATACCTACATGATACTTATAAACTCTGGCCTCTAGCTCCTTTCTTCTCCCTCTCTACAATTTTCAATTTATTTCCCCCTACTATGAAAGAAGTTTAACAATGGGAAACACATTTCTATCATTCTGCATCTTTCTCTTTTTTTTTCTTTTTCTTTTTTTGAACAAATTTTCTTCATAGGACAAAAAAAATCCTTCTTAGTGAGAAATTAGTTTCTATAGTTATTAATTCATTTCAAGATGTGAGATCTCATTTAGATAGCTCAACCCTCTTATAAGGGACTCATGCATAATAAACCATCATAGTCCATTGAAATCACTACTACCAAATACATTTATGGGCGAAAGTGTTGCTCATTCCCCAAGGGATGCCCCCTTGTCACAAAGAGATCTCTCTAAATCACTTTATCTCCTTCCATGGGCACTCTTTTCATTCAGTGTTCTTATTCAACTAGGGACAACTAATGTACTTATCACCCCTCTTACTAGAGTTACCAATCCTTCACAAGGTGTATGTGAACTCCACTACTTTGGTATGATTAATTCAATGCAACAATTAAACATGAGTTGACTCAACATCATGTTGGCTGATAGAAATTTGTTAATATACCCCATTACATATTATGATATAAATAAACATATGGTCATGATATTTCACTTATTGTTCTAAACTTAAGTTCTAGGTTCACAACATGGGCCCACTTACAGTATCCCTTGAATGTTTATAGGAACGTGGAACTAGCATAAGCACATGTTAGAATGCTACATTGTTAATGTCACCATTCTAACCTAAAGAATGATTGAATATAATCCACAATTTTTGAAATGGCAATCTCGGCACTACACCCTTTTTAGGGTCAAGACTCTTTTCCACCCACACTTAACTACAAAAGCATCTAGAGTGCATAAGCTATACTCCTAAGCTAGCTAAACATAAATATATTGCACCACATATCAATTTCTTCCAAATTTCAGTAGTGTTTCCTTTAATTGACCAATAGTCATCTAACCTACTCTCTCAGGAGAACAAATAGTGTTGAACTAAAAAAAACACATATCTTCTCATCCACAACACATAACACATAAGAGTTATGTGGGGGAACCATCATTGGTCTCCACTCGTAAAAAAGAACACCAAGATATCCTACAACTCATTGACCTCCTCACGAAGTTGACCCTTTCATAAATCACAAGTAGTGTCCCTCTTACAATATACAAAAAAAATAATAAAATCTATATATTTAAATGATATCATTTTTATCAAATTTGAAGATACTTAAAGAATAAAAGATCTCAATATTGTAGCCTAACCCTTTTATTTTGTTTTTCTATCAATATTGTAACCTAACCCTTTTATTTTGTTTTCCTATGATTGATGTTTAGTATTGAGAACTTCAAAGAATTATATGTATGTGTGTGATAGACACCCACTCCACTTAATTTTCATAAATAATATTTTTTTTTGGAAACTTCACTTAAACATTTCAAAACATAATAAAAATTGATATGGAAAAACATCTAATACAATGAAACAAAATAATATGACTAGACAACATCTTAACATGGTCACATAAACATTGTATTCCTTTTCTTGTATAAGTTTCCCTTTTCATTGTGACTTATCCACATAAGATCTGTGACTTGTCATGACATAATTTATAATTTAATTACTTATACTTTTATAATGTAATTACTTAAGCTTTATTGAATTTGGATAAGGTGGTAACATTTATTTATTTTTTTCAATTTTTTTAATAATAAGATTTAAAATTAAAATAACAATTATACTTTTTTAAAATATTTTTAAAAATATTTAAATTTTATAATTTTATATTAATTTTTTAAATATTTTTTTTTGCTAGTTTGTTCGTGACGGGATTAGTTTGTGGTAGTAGGCGGGCCTGAGTCATATGGCTGGATTTTTTGTCCCAGCAAATTTGAAATGGATAACTTTAACATCAGGGAGTTTAACACCACATTTTGTCACCAACTCTCCTACACCCTCAAGACAGAATCAATGTTTTTTTAAAGTGAAAAGATAAATTTTATTATTTTACCATAAGTAAAAATCAAATTATATTATAATATAAATACCATTTAATCATTCTCTGAAAAATCAACTTAACTCAATTAACAATGTAGATATCTATTAAATTATAAAAACAATATAAAAACTATATAACCTTATCTCAATTAAACTAATTAAACCACATAGTAAAATATTATAAAAAAAAAAAAAAATTATACACATAATTATTTTAATAAGTTATATATACAAACCGTGTAAAGAAATCTGATAGTTCACCATATGTAGTCAATTTTACGTTTTCAAATTCAAGAGGATGTAATTCTCAACATTCAACAAATCAACTACTTGTTGGAGTAAAAATACAACATCCTACGATGCGAAGTCAAGGGCTCTCTGCAAGACACTAACACTGCATAATGGAAGTCCACACATAAACTCCTTTCAACAAATTAAAATCCCTGGAATTTGAATAAACCATTGAGAATAGATGCACGTCATTGGCAATCTCATTGCCATTAAAATCTAATATAAAACACATGAAATACTTATTCTGGGAAGGATATCTGCGTCCAACAAAATATGTGCATTCTATTTATAAAATATCTACGTCCTAAATATATAAATTTATTTATTGTGAAAATATGCGCATTTTATGTATTTACCCTATGATAATGATGATAACTATTTGGATATATATTTAAGCATAATGTTTAAATTAGAAATCCACCTGTATTAAATATAAAATGACCTTACTCATTTACTTTAAAGTGTAACAAAATTATTTGAGAATCGTTCTTAGATTATTAAAATTACTTGAAAATCGTTTTTACAATATAATGGTTACTTGTCCATCTATAAATTGAATTAATGACATCTACAAAACTATCCATGATCAGTCCAGGTGCGGATCTCAACTACCAATATCTTTATGCAATCCTCAGGTCTCAGTCATATTTATACCTACTTTCTCGCCATTCATTTGCATCTTGAATGCGACTCTGTGAACTGGAACAGTGGAAGCTTTCTTTATTTACAGCTTTTTATTGCAACGTGTGTACTATGTGGGCATATCGAGTTTAAAGATTTTATGAAGTCTTTAATGGTCATTTCTTCATCCTGTCACAGAGCGGAGTAAGTTAATTCGAAAGTAATTTTTAGAAAGAAAAAAAAAATGAATTTGAATTTGGCTAGATTTTCAGGGTAGCTTGAGTTTGATATGGATCAAGTTCCATACATTTCAGAATCTTGTTTTAAGGGTTTTGCCTCATTTTAAACCAATCTAGTTGTTCAGAAAATCAATAAAACTTCTAAATTAACCAAAAATTTAAAACCACACTGCCAAAAAAATAAAAAAAAATACTCGAGAAAAGATTACTCCAAAATTAACCCACTCCATCACATAACTACAAGTCTAATCGTTTAAACTACAATCTCCAATGGCATAAGTGATAAGTGTGTCCCTACTTCATGTTGGTCCTCCTACATTTAGTACTCAGCATACAATGAGATGGCACTGTTTTAATCCTTGGTTATATATATTATATCCAAAATGTTCAAGAGCAGATTGCAGCACAATACGCACATAAGAACTATTTTTGTTTTAATCCTTGGTTATATATATATATATATATATATATATATATATATATATATA
>CBVK0100352339.1:0-21164 GCA_900067695.1 Picea abies
TAATCAAAACCTGGAACATTTAAACCAATACAAATTGAAATAAACCCTAGATGTTTTAAAAAATGGACATGTCTATTTAATGAGTTTTCACTAACCGTTTGATATCCTCATACCGGAAAGAAAATAGTGAAGCAGAATCTATTCAAAATATTGATGTTAGTAATGATTTTAGTTGTTAAAATCTTGTTGGTAATCCTGAATCCCAATTTATCTTGCTGGTAGTACTGAATCCAAAAAAAAATAGCAATGCAGATCCGTATAAAAATATTGACTGCATGCGTAGCCATTTATCGACTGATGCGAAAACAGAGAAAGCATTAATCACTAAAGGAATGAAAATGGCTTCTTATTCCGCAGTTTTAACTTTCTCTGTGTTATGTTTTACGTTTATAGTGGTGCTTTCTGAATCAGCAAATACTCGCGATGATAGTTCTTTATAATTTTGCAGCTTAATTTACATGATAATAGTAAAGATTGAGGTTGCAGGTCTGGTAAATCAATGGCTGAGTTACATGAAAAAGTGAGCTCCTAGAAGACCATGGAGGTTACATATAATTTGCTACGTCAAACAATAATGGTTTGAAATGTACGACGGTCAAATTTCCAATAACCCGTCAAAATGTCAAAAAAGTCAAATTTCCAATAACCTGTCAATGCCCTCACTTTCAATGCTTGATTGGTAATCTAACATTTTTTCATCTCACTATACTTCATTTAAAGACTAAAATTATTTTTATTCTAGTTGGCTCTTATCTATACATATACTATTCCACAACATTAAAGACATAACATAACTCACACCTAGATAAATATCATATCATTGTATTGATGTATGCATTTTTTTATGTCACTTCATGAAAGCTTCTCAAAGAAGCTTAGACATCAGGGATCAAGTGTTGTTTTAAGCGACGAAGTGCAATATTGTCACCACTTGTAATTGCATTGCAGAAAGATGGTACAATATAAAGTCTAAAGGATTTTACATTGAAGTCTATTTCTATTAGATAGGAAATTATTTCAAATAGATTGTCCCTGCAACTAGATCTGCTACTTACTACTCTGCTCAATCCATGAGCACACATCCTATTCATGATACACTTCCAATGGTATTCAAGGTCCTTTCACATTAGTGACAAGCAAGTACTAGAATCCTCAAAATTGCACATGGATAGTTTTTTGTAAATAAATGGTTCAAAATGACCACTAACAAGATTTGCATCATGGAACACGATGCAACATGGATCTCCATTTTCATTTCTATTTAAATGGAATATTTAAATGGAAATACCTTGTTTTCCTTGTTAGTCACTAGACTACGATTGATATGTTCAACCATTTTGCTAGCCATAGTATGAAGAATTTATCTCCCCATAGCTATGATCCATGCGAATATCCATGTTCACCCACCTATTCCAACTAGCTCAAAAAAGTTTGTTGGAAATTTACTATGTTTAGCATCTTTTTGGTTCCTAAAATTATGGGGTCATTTTGAGGGTTTAGATGACATTTTTTCGCGATTTGGCACCTCAATGATAGCCAAAGGATTTTGTAAATGTGTTGAACCTACACATAATAGATCTATCTAGAAAATAACACACATATTTGTAGAGATAAATTAAGAAAGAAGAAGCAAGAGAGAAAGAATGGAATAATTCTCATTAACCAAATGAATGAATGATAATTTACACATGATATACTCTGTATAACTCAACCAATGCACACTGGAGGAGAAGACAATGCACCATAGTGGTGGTGTAGACACACACCAACAGTTACAAGAGTAAATTGTCACCTAGTCTAGTCTCTCGGGCAGTTACAGGACTGAACTGCCATCTAGTTGAGTTAACTAGTCTATCAGTCTTCAATTAAGTGACTGAAACTGAGTGAAGTGAGGATGAGATTATGAAATCATGGGTAATGCACTAGTCTGGTGATGATCCCAAGGAAAATGTGCATTAGCTAGTGATGATCCCAATGTTGCATGGTGATGATACCAATGTAGCATCTAGACTCCACTCAACTGATCAAACTGAAATGAAAATTGAAGAGAATATTCTCCCTAGAGGAATATTCTTCCTAAAATATAAGAGACTCAATAATGACTAATAAACAAGGAAAAAACTTAAGAAAAAAAAATCCTAGGTGTGTGTGAAGTGACTCCAACACCCCCCATGAACATCACTATGGTGAAAATAAAGAATGGGTCCCGAAAACGAGGCCATGTTAGGTACCCAAATAGAAAATATACATTGAAATAAAGTGAGCAAAGAGGGAAAATCTCATGGGGAAAACCCCCCCTCAAGGTATAATGTATGTAAAAAGAAGAACTAACAGTTGCTAGTAAACTGTGTCCTTCACTCCAAGATGACTTCGCAAAGAATGGGACTTCTTCTCAATGAAGGTCTTGGTGAAGATGTATGCATTATGTTCTTCTAAAGGACAAAACTATATGTTGATGATCCCCTTGTGTACTAAGTCCCATATGTAGTGCATGTGGATCTCGATGTGCTTTGTATGTTGCCTTTGAACTAGATCTCTATAGAACTTCAGAGTGCTCTGGTTATCACACTAGATGACGATCAGCCAATGAAACTGAATTCCTATCTCAGTGAGAAAATTTTGTAGTCACATATCCTGAATGGTTATGTTAACTACCCCTTTTTACTTTGCCTCGACTGAAGATAGAGCAATAAGAGTTTGCTTCTTGCTCGACCAACAGATAGGCCTAGAATCAAGACTGAGTGAGTAACCATATGTGGACTTGCAATCAGTGCTATCACTGGCCCAATCAGAATCAGTGAACCCGATGAGTTCCAATGTAGATTATGCTACATAATGAATCCAAAAGGTGATGGTGCCCTGTACGAATCGAAGGATACACTTTGCAACCTTCCAATGTATCTCATGCAGCGCCTGCATGAACCTGGAGACTACACCAACTGCATAGGACAGGTCTGGTCTAGAGTGTGTGAGATACAAAAATCTCCCCACTAGTTGTCTATGCAGTGTGCTATCAACCAGTCAAGTGTCCCCACCATCCTCAAGTTTGAATCTTGATAGGAAAGGATTCGAAGCAGACTTGCAGTCTGTCATGTGAAATATCTCAAGAAGATCTTGTGCATATTTGACCTAAGAAAATTTGATGCCTGATGCATCCTAACTGATCTCGAGTCTAAGGAAGAACTGTAGTGGACCCATGTTTGTCATCAAGAACCTGTCATGTAGAATCCTATTGACTGCAGCAATCGTTGAAGTTGAGAAACCGATGATCAACAAATCACCAACATACATAACTAGGAGTAGAAGTGAATCAACCATCCTGAGCATGTAAACATTCGGGTATGATTTACAATGTAAAAATATCTGTGACAACAAGTAGAAGTCCATCTTGGCATACCATGCCCTCGGAGCCTGCTTGAGGCCATAAAGAGATTTCTTCATTCGACATACCAACGATGAATACTGTATAAATCCCTGAGGATGCTCCATATAGATCTCCTTAGAGAGATTTTCATGAAGAAATGCATTATTCACGTCCATATGATATACTTCCCATCCCTTGGCTGCCACAATGGAAATTTCCAAATGTATGGAATCCATCTTCACTACTGGAGCGAAGGTATCATCATAGCCAATTCCATGCACCTACTGAAAGTCTTTGGCAACAAGCCTAGATTTGTATTTTCTAATCTATCCATCCGTTGTGCTCTTGGTCCTGTAGACCCATCTGCACCTGACAAGTTTCCTTCAAGAAGGAAGGTGAAACAAATCCCAAGTCTGGTTCTCAAGGAGAGAGTTGTACTCCTCCGGCATGGCGGATTCCCAAAAGGGATTTTCAGCAACCTCACCATAAGAATTTGGATTTGAATATTGAACCAAGAAAATATGCTTGAGTGGAAATGGTTCAGTGGTAGTGAGTGAAAGAGGAGTCTCCTCGAAATCTATCGAATCCTTCTAGTATCAGTTGGATCACCAACAAGATCCCCTGCATCCTGAAGAGTAGCCTAGACCTGCTTGGGCCTCTGCTCTGGCTATGCATATGACTGTATTGACTCTATTTATGGATCATCTGAATCCTATGAATCAGAACTCTCATCTAAATAGGATTCGTTATGTGCATTCTCATCATCTATGACAGGTGGAGGAACAAAGGTGTCTGCATGTGGTTTCTGAGGTACATGTGAGACACTTTCCTCGAATTGGACACTATGCTCAATGATGAGCCAGTCCGAGGAAAGATCAATGAGTATGTATCCATTCACCACGTTGGGGTATCCAACAAAAATACACTCTGTGCTCTGTGGATCAAGTGTCTTCCTCTTTTCAGATGGAATCTAGGCCCATGCACGTGAACCGAAAATGAGAAAGTTTGTCACTTCTAGTTTGAGGTCACTTCAGACCTCATAGGGAGTCTTATCCTTGAAAGATCCATGCGGAGATATGTTTTAGATGTTTGTTGCACAATTAAGTGCTTCGGCCCATAATATCTGTGGAAGTGACTTTGCTTGTAGCATGCAAGATGCCATCTCTTTTAGAGATCTATTTTTCTGCTCAACAACTCTATTTTGTTGTGAAATATAGGGAACCGTGTGTTGCAACTGAATCTCTGCCTCATGAAAAATATTATGGATCTCATGGTTGACATACTCTCCCTCGTTATCAGTTCGGAGGACTTTTATTTTCTTTCCTGATTGTTTCTCAACCAAGGCTTTGAAATCTTTGAGGTGTTGAAAGACCTCTGATTTTTTCTTGAGAAAGAAAATCCATTTGAAGCATGAGAAATCATCAACAAAAATGAGCATGTATTTTTCTTTGTTGATTTATGGATGTGGAAAAGGGCCCATGAGGTCACTATGGATCATATCTAAAGGAGAGGAATCTCTCTGAGTCTTTCCTTTGTCAAATTTCTCTTGAGGGTGTTTTCCAATAACACAACCCTCATAGATTCCTTCGGAGAAATGGATGTCTGGTATACCATCAATCAATCCTTGCTTGCTAAGTTGTTACATATATCCGAAATTTAAATGCCCAAACCTTTCGTGTCATATCTTACTTCTTTCATCATCATGGGTAAGAAGTAAAGAAAAATCTAGTTCAATAAATTTAGAAAATGTATACAATCTAGATTGATGATTTACCTCACCGGTAGAAACCGTGGAATTGGTTTTCATGTCAAAGATATCCACTGCATCAAGTGTGAATATGAATTTATTTTCGGTGCCATAATTTTCCATATGATATATGGAGAGAAGGTTGACATAAAGTTTGCGAACGTGCAACACATTCTCGAAGCTTCTGTTTGTGAGTTCAATCCTTCCTTTGTCGGTCATCTCGACTAAAGAGTTGTCCCACATCAGATAGGAGGACCTTTGCATGCATACAATGAAGAATATATTACTTTTGTGGAATCCATGTGATGTGATGCTCCTGAATCTATCATCCAAGGATCGAGAGAGGATTTGATGGCAATCGAGGCATGGCTAGAATTGTCTTTCTTGGGATTTGGATCTTCTGGCTCCTTCTTCTTGGCACCCTCCGGGATGTGATATCCAAGGTTATTTTGTTGAATTATTTGAGTCATTATATATATTTTTTTATGAATGCATGTAGATTCTAGATGGAATCCTTTATGGCAGTATGTGAATTTCTCCCCTTTTCTTCCCTTTCCACCTTTGGATCCGGAGTCATCGGTGAAGGGTTTTGAGTACCCTTCCTTCTTTGGATTTGCATGTGCTTTCCTTTTTTCATTATCTTTATATTTCTGATATTGATGACCTCTTCCATCTTGCACAGTAAGTTCATGCACCTTTGGGCCTTTGATTTTTCCCATGTTGATGAGCTTGGCTTGCGCTTATGTCAGGGATTCAATAAATTCCTGAAGAGAAGGGATGTTCTAGGTGGCTCTAGAGGAAAATTTGACTGAATTGAATGTGAATAAAAACATTGTGAATTTAGGATAAATTTTTGATAGAATGGTGAGAACTGGATTTGTTTCTCCTCCTTAGATTTATCAACCTCGCAAGCCTCGAGTTGCGACAATAAATCCTTAAATTTTGTAAAGAAATCTTTGAGATTGTTGAATATTTTTTAATCCAATGTGAGAAATTCCACCTCTATCATGTGTCCCCTCATCTCATATTGTTTTTCAAATATCTCTTCCATGGTGGTTCAGGCTTCATTGGTGGTTTTACAAGAATATATGTGAAAAAGGAGATCGGGAGAAATGAGACTGCAAATTGCTCCAAATGCTTCATCCATTCGATTTAGATACTTGGATTTTTCTATGGTTGATGTTGGTTCTGTTTCCATATTCATGGTTAACCTATACAATCCTTTGCTTCAAATATGCATGATTATCCTCTTCTTCCATGCAAAGTAATTGTAAGGTGTAGGAATGAATTCTTTTGGGAATTCCATGTTTTTTGTTGTCTTCAATCTATGGTACCTACAAAAATAATTTGGTGTGTCTTTTGCTTAGTAGTCCGTCAGTTGTGATACCATGTAAATGTGTTGAAACTACATAGAGTATATCTATCTAGAAAATAACACACACATTTGTAGAGACAAATTGAGAAAGAATAAGCAAGAGAGAATGAATGGAAGAATTCTCATTAACCAAATGAATGAATGATAATTTACACATGGTATACTCTGTATAAATCAACCAATGCGCACTGGAGGAGAATCCAATATGCCATAGTGGTGGTCTAGAGTGATATGGACGCACACCATCAGTTACAGGAGTAAATTGTCACCTAGTATAGTCTCTCGGGTAGTTATGAGAGTGAACTTCTACCTAGATGAGTTAACTAGTCTATCGGTCTTCAGTTAACTGACTGAAACAGAGTGAAGTTGGGAGGAGATTAGGGAATTATGGGTAATGAGTTAGTCTGGTGATTATCCCAAGAAAAATGCACATTAGTTGGTGATGATACCATTGTTTCATGGTGACAATACCAATGTAGCATCTAGACTCCAGTCAACTAATCAAACTGAAGTGAAAATTGAAGAGAATATTCTCCGTAGAGGAATATTCTTCCTAAAATATAAGAGATTGAAAAATGACTAATAAACAAGTAAAAACCTTAGGAAAAATAAATAATAGGTGTGTGTGAAGTAACTCCAATAGGTTTTATTGATCCCCAAAATTTAATCTCCTCGTCAATACCTTTCCAATGTGCTACTGTGCACCCCAAACGAAGATCATATGCCAAAGTTATGCCCCTGGGAAGTTGATTCACCAAACTACCCAAAAGGGGGCCCACAAAATTGTTGTCTTTTCATCTTCCGGAGTTAGGGTTTTGGGTTTTATTTATCTTAAAAAGGCGTTTGGAGCTTCATTGTAACAATATTATTCTTATGAATGTGAGTAGTTGTCGCATCTCTTCTCAGAGATAAGTTGCCACCATCCTAGCAAGTGTTTCACTGCAGTTCCAGTTGCAGTGAAAGATTTTGTAAAGTGTTGGCCAACCTTAAAGTTAAAACATCTCTTAAGTTTTTTAAGGTTTGTTACCTATCATCGTTGCTACCGGATGGTACCACCACCCGTCGATACTATCAGAGGTATGTACTTACATATGTTTCAACTATATTATTCTAAGGGGTACTTGCAGGAGAAATGATATCCTATCATAGATCTAGAAGGATCTCAGATCCATCATACTCAGAAGACTAATGCACCCCAGGTTTGATTATCTTGATATGCATCTATTTGTTATGACATTATTTTGTCCTTATGAACATCTAAGTGGTATGTTGAAATAATACTAACCATTGGTCAAAATTATCAAGGTTGATTGGAGTTGAGTTTATAGAGCTTATTCTCTAAATTAGATTTTTGTCAAGATAACTTAGTACATAAGACAGGTTGAAGAAATCACTTGTCATATTGAGTGAAGGAGGCTTGAAAGAAAATAAACACACTCATTCTTGAGGACAAAACTCTAGTTTCCATGTTTGATTGATTAAGTTGATAAGATTCAAAGTTGCACATGACAAGTTGATAACTACCTGTTTACAGGTAAACATTATAGTTGAGTAGCAGTCTTTGAAAAGTATTATACTTGGTAGCATGTGAGAATATTGAGATAAATTCTTAATGCAATCATTTACCAGATACAACTAACGTATCCTCTAGGAGAAATTTCTTGTGTTGGTTCTAGGTTACCTTGGATGAATGTTTAATCACAACAGTAAAAGAGTGTTGATCTCGTTTCATATTGTACTTCTTACTTTTGAAATTTGTTTCAGACAAGTCACAAGTGAAATGTATTAAGGAGCTACTATGACGATTATTCGTGCTATTGTTTAATTTACTATTATCAAAATAGTAATATTCTTGCTTATTGTTTTGTTCACCTTGTTTTAGGTCACAGGCGATAAACTTGAGGAAGTTGTAGTGAAGGTTGAAAAAGGAAACAGATTAGATGAGACATGAAGTAGACTATGTACATAACCATATACATTCATGTACCAAAGAAGATGAAGAAGAAGCTATCTTTTGAAATCCACAGTATCTCATATGGATATTGATTGTAAGGAGAAGAAGGATCCAAAGATGACTGAACATTAGAACAAGAACTCATAGTAGACTTGTTCAAAGGATAATGAAGCCACCTTCATAGGAAGCATAACTCACTTGAATTCTAACTTAGATTTTCATATTTAGACTTGGTATTCAACACCAAGTATACCCCATAAGAGATGATGAAGTCCTTGTAGAATCAGAAGAAATAGAGATTAAGCATGATATCATAAAGGATCAGTTGAAGAAACAACTTCGAGGATTGGGAGAAAAATTCCATGAGAAGACTAGATCGTTGCTTTAAAAACTTCTAGGAGATATGAAATCTCCTAGGAAGATTCCCTTGTTTTAGTTACAGAGAAGGAATCCAGTGAGAAAGACTGGAATATGGATTTTTTGTGAGACTAGAAGAGAAGTCAGTATTAACTTCCAAGATTGATCTAATAGATCAAGCATGTTGCCTATGTACAAATCCTGATGAGTGTCCCGAGGATTCTTCCAGCAAGAGGGAGAAGACTACGACAAGACACCTACTCCAGCAATTAAAGAAATAGTTCTAGTATTCATGAAGATAATCAGAGAAATCATGATTCATGTATAGTATGAGATGCAGGGGGAGAAATCCCCATATTTAAAATTGAGTGGTGGTTGGTGTAGTACAGTATTTGGTTCATGGATACATGACTACAATAAAAGACAGAGTCGCCTCAATCAAAGAAGAAGAGATACATTCAGTATCAGTTATTGAGCCACTCTTAGTTTCATATGAATTTGTTTCCATGATGGAGTAGAGGAGTTACTTTGTGATTTCAACAGTCACAGTGAGAATGGAGCAAGCATTCTCAGCTTCAAAGAAACTACAGGTGCAGAGTCCCAATTCCATAAGGAACAGTTGCAAAAAGAGGAGAGGACATTCTCTCAGGAAGTGAGATAGATAATTCTTTGTAGAGAGCACATAGAGTTAGCACATAATTGTGCATATTGAGTTGCAACTAAGAAAGTGTACCAGATTTGTACAATGTAATGCAAAAATTTGGTTTGAATTTGAATATAGAAAGACTCAGGTCTGCAAGTTGAAGAAGGATCTGTATAGGTTGAAGCAAGCTCCTAGAGCTTGATATGGCAGAATTGACAGTTTTCTGACAAGCTTGGTCTTTACCAAGAGTAAAGTTGAATCTAACCTTTACTTCAAGGTTATGAATGATGAGCCTATTATATTGCTATTATATGTGGACGACTTATTTCTAACTGGAGAAGAAAATATCATCATTGATTGTAAGAAGAAGCTTGCTGCAGAATTTGAGATGAAATACCTTGGCATGATGCACTATTTCTTAGGTCTTGAGGTCTCGCAGATCCCAGAGAAGATATTCCTCAACCAAGGGAATTATGCGGTTGAAATACTAAAGAGGTTTGATATGTTGGAGTGTAAATCCATGAATACACCCATGGAAACAAAGTTGAAGCTCATGGTTGACACTTTGTTAGAATTGGTTGATGTTAAGTTGTACACACAGATCATTGGATCATTGATGTATCTAACAAACACCGAGCCATATACATATTTTGTTGTGAACACCTTGAGTCAATTTATGGTAGAACCCAGATGTGTTCACATTGTTTCTACAAAACATGTGATGAGATACCTTAAGGGTACATTAGATTTTGGTCTTAGTAATAATGGATATCAAGACTTCAGACTGAGTGGATATACCAATTCAGATTGGGTTGGAAGTGTCTCTGAAAGAAAGAGAACCTCGTAATGTTGTTTTAGTATGGGGTCAGTCATGATCTCATGGAAGAGTAGGAAGTAATCAAGTATTGCTCCTAGCATGACAGAGGTAGAATACATTGTTGCATGTTCCACCAGTTGTGAAGCCTTATGGCTTCAGATGTTGTTGATAGATCCATTTGATCTGGAGATGGAAGCCACTGTGATCCTATGTGTTAATCAAAGTTGTATAAAAATCATGTGTTCCACGATGATTTGAAGAACATAGAGATATGGTATCACTACATTCATGATATGATGTAGAGAGGAGCTATAAAGCTCCAATATATTGGCACTGATGAACAAGTTTCAGATGGATTGACCAAGCCTCTCTCTCGTGTAAATTTTGAACACTTTCGAGACAAGCTTGGTGTAGTCAGAAAGGACCTCCCTCAAAAGGGGGAGTAGTGTTGATGCCAACCTTGTGTTGAATATTTCCGGCTTTGTGATGATGTTGTTGTGATTCCAGCCTCGTGTTGAAGATTTCCAACTTCATGCTAATGTTGTTGTGATGCTAGCCTCATGCTGAAGATTTCCATATTTGTGTTGATGTTGTTGTGATTACAGCCTCATGCTGAAGATTTCCAGCTTCATGTTGATATTGTTGTGATGTCAGCCTCGTGCTAAATATTTTCAGTTTCATTCTGATGTTGTTGTGATGCCAACCTCATGCATAAGATTTCCAGCTTCATGTTGTTGTTGTTGAGATGACAACTTCGTGCTAAATATTTCTAGCTTCGTGTTGATGTTGTTGAGATACCATCTTCATGGTGAATATTTCTATCTTAGTGTTGATGTTAATGATGCTCCAGCCTTTGTGTTGTGATGTTGTTGTTGTTGATGTTGTATTATCCTTTTGTTGTTATTGATGATGATGGTGTATTAGTGTTATAATAATCCATGTTGATGTAGATGATGATGATGCCATTCCATCTCCTTGTTGTGGATGATGATATTGATGATGAGAAAACACTTCTGATGATTTATAGATATGTCAGTCAGTGTTCCAGATGATGTTGATGTTGTTTCCCTCTCTCTATCTTGATGATGTTGTAGAATACCCTTCTTGTTAAGGGGGAGTGTTGAAATATTGTAACTGCAAAGATTATTCTATTTATTATTGAGTCGTTATTCACATCAATCCCCTTTTGTGTATTGATCATGTCGGTCATTGTAATTGACCAAATTCCCTTTTGTTGATTGATCAACCCCTAATTGTATTATGAGAATTAATAAGTTGGCCCCCAGGCCTAATTAAAGTGGTTTTAACCACTAAGAAGACAAGTCGAACTTGCCCAATTAAGAGACACCTTTCTAGCGCCTGCCAACTAGTATAAATAAAGGAGGCTAGTATAAATAAAGGAGGCTAGTGCCTCATTATCTCACTCGCTCATTCACTCATTAAGTGCACAATTTTGGTAGCTATAGTTGGGAGAAGAAGGAAGAGAGAGGAGCATTAATCAATGTTGGATATTCTCTATTGTTTTGGTTTATTGTCTTGGCATTGTATTGGCTATCTATAATAATGAATTTTTGTTGGGTTTTCTCTCCCATGAAGGTTTCCCAAAATAAATGGTGTGTATCTTGTCATTGTGTTTCTATCAGTGATCCTACCTATGCTATTGTTATCTAGTAAATTGAAAAGAAACCTAATAATAACTCAAAATGTAACAAAGTCAAGGAACAATATTACCCCGTTGGTAACTATGACAACCAATACATGAGATGGACCACAATGCAAAAGAGAGGGGCCAAATGGTGCTAGAGTTCACAAATAATTTCCAATCCTTGCACACCTAGATGGGTATCAAAGACTTCGAGTGGAATATGGTTTTGAAATATTGCGGGGCTCTATATAGGTACATCCAAACCAAAATGGATTTCCTAGACATCTCATCACTAGGATTTGTATATCGATATGCTGCCAAAATCGAGAAGAAATTTAGGAACCAGAACAAACAAGAGTTTGGATCTGAAAATTCACAACAACCAAAGTATGATAAGGACGACCCTAACAAACAACCTCCTAAAAACCAGTATAATCCACAGGAAATGAAGGGTAATAGAAAAACAAAGGACACTGGAAAGTGGTGCGATTTCCACAAACGCCCATGGCACAACACTGATGAATGTCACTCAAAAAAATCATTGGTGGTGTTAGGGTCCTAACCCACACATAGGTAGAACAATATATTCGGATGTAATAAAGGTCAATATTAATAAGGCCTTTCAATAAAATAGAATAAGTCAAATGTACGAAGACCTAATAGAAGCTTCTGCTTCTAGAAGGATCTTCCTCTAGATGCTTCTATTGATAGACATATTTAGTATAAATAGGAGCCAAGGGTATGAGAACCCTAGGTTGGATATTATTGCAATAGAGCTGTACTCAACTGGAGGTTGCCCCCTCAAAGAGGCCCGTGAACATTTCTTTCAAAATCAAAGTGTTATTGTTATTGTTATTCTTATATCATTTCAGTGCTATTGTGGTGATTGTTCTGGTTATATTGTTTTTATTCTGCCATTTCTAGAATTTTATTTTTGTTCGGCATACTTTTAATATTTGGTATATTACAAGTGGTGTTAGAGCACTTTCCTTGGCAGAAATTGTGGGTAAATTTTTTTTCAGGGTAGAGACATATTTCGACATATTCAAGCCATAGAGATCTATCGTTACATGCATAAACCCACGGTTGAGGGATTCATACATGCAGGAAATACAAGTGGTTCTTAAGTGCACATATGTTGGCCACTATTGTAACCCCTATTGGTACCCCTTTGAGTGGTAGCGCATCAGACAACACCTGTGTACGGATCGAACTAGATTTTTTGAAGCCCTATTTAGATAAATCGATTGGCCACCTGACGGCTATAGTGCCACCGAGAACAGGACTTGGGAAGATACTCTCTAGTACCTGGGTAGTCAGGTAGTACATCTAAGGGTATGATCTATCCTCCTTAGTTAGTGCCCTAATATATTGGACCGAGTACTATTGTTAGACCCCGCATGTATATCAAAGAGCTATAGCACAGGGAAAACCCTTGTCTGTAGAACCCTTGAATACCTAACCCTTGGGTACAGCAACATAAACAAATCAAAACAAACAATATCTATTGTCGTGCAACTGTGTTCAGGTTTCCAAGTAACTACACATTCTTTCTGGTTAAGAATTTGGGCATTTCATCACTGCAGTATTCTTCAGATCAGATTATAACTCCATAGGCGTAATAAATAAATAAAAAGTCTGGAAATTTTTTCACCATTATTTGAGATCTATTCCATTGGATTCATCTCTTCGCCCTTATCACATTCATACATATCATTTTTCGGCAAAATTTTTTACCCCACTAGCCCCTTTTCGATTCCCTTGTCCTCATGGCCCATACTCGTAGCCAAGACTTTGAAACTCGGTTCAATACCTTGCAATCTAGTCTCACCGAGACTTGCAATAAGAAGGGAAACAACTCAGTGCCAATGTTGCTAGCATCAATACAACCATGCTTTCCTCAATGGAAGAAATCAAACAAGACCTAAACACCCAGCTTGAATCTATCTTTTTGTCACTCTGCACCAAGCTTCATATCCCTACAAATAACCCTTCCTCTGACTCACCCCCACATACTAAAGGTGAACATTCCTCTCATTACCATAACTTTCAGCACCATCACTTTCAACGTGACCTACGCCTTCCACAGGTGGATGTGACCAAATTTGATGGATCAGAACCCATTAGTTGGGTAACCCAAATTGAACATTATTTCTCTTTATACGGAATTACAGATGACTTGGCCAAACTCTGATATGGTTTTTTCCATATAGATCAAGAACGTTGGCAATGGTGGCAATGAAGAAAAACTTCACGTCAAGGGTATATTGTTTGGACACACTTTGTGGCAGAGCTTTATGAACGCTTTGACACTAACACCAACCATTTGGGTCGTTTGAGAAAGTTGAAACAATCAGGAACAGTGGAATACTTTATAGCTTCCTTTGAGTGTCTGGCTTTTAGGACAGAGGGCATGTCTGATGCCTTTTTCTGAGAGTGTTTTATTAGTGGCCTCAAGGATGAGATTCGAGCCCATGTCCTCATGGCTCGACCTCAAAGTTGGGTGGAGGCTACTAAAAGAGCTAAAGAATAAAAATAGTTTGTATCTTCTCAAAATTGAAAACCCTCCTTTATCCCTCGCCCTAAACTAGTAAACCCCACTACACCCACCTCTCCACTAAATATCCAAAAATTGACCAGAGCTGAAATGGTTGAATGCCAATTCAAAGGCCTTTGTTATAATTGTGATGAAAAATATTTCCCGGACCACAAGTGTAAGGAAAAAAATATTTTTATGGCCATTTCCAAGGATATTTCGAAAGAGGATGTTGAAACTCCCTTTTTGTCTGAGTCACCTAAAACAATTGACATAACCCCTCTTTCAGACCCTCCTGAAGTAGAACTGGTCATTTCCTTCAATGATATCACTAGCTTCTTCACCCCCCAAACCCTCAAGCTAATCGGTTACATCAAGCATTAGAAGGTCATCATTCGGGCTGATAGTGGAAGCACCCTTCATTTTATTCATCACCACATTGCCCAAGAAACTCATTGCTACATCCATGCCATCAGTAATTTCCAAATCATGATTGTCAATGGTGGCTCAATGAAATGTGGAGGGCATTGTGAAAATGTGCATCTCCAAATTGGTGACTACCACCAGAAATTTCATATGTTTTCTATCGACATGGGTGGTTGTGACATTGTGTTGGGTGCAGACTGGCTAAGGAATTTGGGTCCCATTCTCATGGATTTTAAGGAATTAACCATGCAATTCGACCAAGATGGCCACCAATATAAGTTCCAAGGCATCACCTTCGGTTCACCTGAGATCATTAGTTCCCATCACATGGAAAAGCTGCTCAAAAAAGGTCATTCTGGTGTTATTGCCCAACTCCATGCCATACAAGCAACAAAGACACCCTCAGTGTCGCAAGACCTCCAAGCCATATTTATAAACATCAAGTGGTATTTTCCACTCCCCAGGGACTCCCTCCTTCCCATGGTGTTCATGATCATTCCATTCCTCTTGTACCTGGAAGCCTTCCTCCCAATATCCATCCATATCGTCACCCCTTTTCCCAAAAAAATGAAATTGAGAAAATGGTCTAGGAACTCCTTAATGCAGGTGTTATCTGCCCTAGTACGATCCCCTACTCTTCTCTTGTGGTCATGGTCCTAAAGAAAGAAGGTTCTTGGAGAATGTGTCCTGACTTCCATGCCCTCAATAAACTTACCATTAAAGACAAATTTCCCATTCCTGTCATTGATGACCTCCTAGATGAATTGAGTGGCACCCAATTCTTTACTAAACTTGATCTTTGTTTAGGCTACCACCATATATGTATGAAAGAGGAAGACATTCCCAAAACTGCCTTTACAACTCATGAGGGTCACTATGAGTTTTTGGTCATGCCCTTTGGCTTGTGTAATGCCCCCTCCACCTTCCAAAGCCTCATGAATCATATCTTACGTCCTTTTCTCCATAATTTTGTTATAGTTTTCTTTGATGATATCCTCATCTATAGAAAAACCTTCGGCCTTTACTAGCAAGCAATTATCTGAAATAAATCTAGGTAAATCAATCTATGAAAAGGAAATGTTGGCTATTCTACATGTCATTGATTTGTGGCGCCCTTATATGTTGGGGAAGCGTTTCCAAATTAAGACAGACCATCAAAGCCTCAAGTATTTTATGGAACAACTCATTTCCTCCCCAGAGCAACAAAAATGGGTGACTAAGCTCTTTGGATATGATTATGAGATCATTTACAAGAAAGGCAAAGACAATGTAGTGGCGGATGCACTTTCCCATAAATATGAAGATGAAGGATCCCTTTTTTCTCTTTCCTTCATTATTTCAAATTGGCTCCAAGTTGTTCGCCAAAAATGGCTACAAGATCCCAAAAGTTCGCATCTGATCCAACAATTGCAGTCAAATTCTTCAGCTTCCCCAGGGTACTCTTGGCTCCATGATGAGCTTTGATACAAAGGTCGTTTGTATTTAAGTAAACAATCAAACCTTAAATCCACGATACTTTCTGAGCTTCATGCTACACCCACAGCGGGGCACTCTGGGTGTACCAAAACCTATGACAGGGTCAAACGTTCTTTTTTCTGGGATGGTATGAAACAGGGCATTCGTAATTTTTTCACTGAATGTGATGTGTGTCAATGCAACAAGGGAGAAATAGTCAAATCTCCGGGCACACTACAACCGCTTTCGATTCCACCTACTATTTGGAAGGATATCTCTATGGATTTTATTACAGGCTTACCCAAATCAGGAAATAAATTAGTCATCATGGTGGTTGTTGATCTCCTTTCGAAGTATGCTCATTTATGTTCTCTTCAACACTCGTTTACAACATCCACGGTGGCTCAAATTTTCATGGATCAGGTCTTCAAGCTTCATGGCATGCCACACTCTAATTTTTTTTATCGCAACCCAACTTTCACAAGCAATTTTTGGCAAGAACCGTTCAAGCTACAAGGCACCCAATTTCATCTCAGCACAACTTATCATCCCCAGACTGATGGTCAAACATAATTTGTCAACAAGTGTTTGGAAACATATTTTAGATGTTTTGCTTCAAAAAAGAAAAATTAGTGGGCTCAATGGTTACCCCTAACTGAATGGTGGTACAACACTTCATACCATACAACTACACGCATGACTTCTTTTGAAGCGGTATATGGACAGAAGCCACCTTCAGTTTTCTCATACTTACTTGGTGTCTCAAAGGTCCTGGAGGTTAACCAAACACTTACAGTTTGAGAGGCTATTCTTCGTACCCTCAAAGAGAATTTGTTCATGTGAAGAAACAAGCAGATCAAGGTTGCTCTAAACGTCAATTTGCAGAATGGGATCAGGTGTTTCTTCGACTGCAACCTTACAAGAAAACTTCCTTCAAGGCCGAGCATTTTCAAAAGATAGAACCCAAATTTTATGGTCCTTATACCATTCTCATGCATTTGGGACAAGTAGCCTATCAGTTAGCTTTTCCGATTCATTCGAAGCTACATCTTGTTTTTCATGTTTCATGCTTAAAGAAGGTGATTGGAACTAAGTGCCAAATTCAAAACAACCTTCCCGAGTTAGTCGAAGAAGGATCCATTTGGCTACAAACACAATCATTTTTGGACCAACGTGAGCGTCGCCTGCATTAGAGAACCATAAAGGAAGTATTAGTCCAGTGGAAAGATACAACTCCAACAGATGCCACTTTGGAACCAACTACCATTCTGTAGCAATTTCCACATCTCAAGCCTTGAGGACAAGGTTGCTTTTAAGGGGGCGGACATGTTAGGGTCCTAACCCACACAAAGGTAGAACAATATATTATGATGTAATAACGGTCAATATTAATAAGGCCTTTCTATAAAATAGAACAAGTCAAATGTAAGAAGACCTAATAGAAT
Source organism: Picea abies (assembly GCA_900067695.1). Classification (NCBI taxonomy): domain Eukaryota; kingdom Viridiplantae; phylum Streptophyta; class Pinopsida; order Pinales; family Pinaceae; genus Picea; species Picea abies. The sequence continues at coordinate 17,765 of CBVK0100352339.1, forward strand.
CTTTTGCTTCTAGAAGGATCTTCCTCTATATGCTTATGTTGATAGACAGATTTAGTATAAATAGGAGTCGAGGGTATGAGAACCCTAGCTTGGATACTATTGTAATAGAGCTCTGCTCAACTGGAGGTTTCGCCCTTGAAGAGGCCCGTGAACATTTCTTTCAAAATCAAAGTGTTATTTCTATTGTTATTCTTATATCATTTCAGTGCTATTGTGGTGATTGTTCTGGTTATATTGTTGTTATTCTTTCATTTCTAGCATTTTATTTTTCTTTTGCGTACTTTTTATATCTGGTATATTACAGGTGGCCAAGATCAAAGAAAAGGAGTCGAACCCTAATTCAGAATCTGATTCAGAAAATAATGGAAGAAGATAGATCATCAAAGTAGACCCCACTGCTATTGTCACGACTACAACAATTCAACCATAAGAACCAACAGATCTTGAAGAGGGGGAGTTCCTTTTTCATTCACAAATATGGGTGAAGGTGACCCCGCTACATATTATTGTTGGTAGAGGAAGCCAAAAGAACCTCATCTCGGCTAATTTCATAAAACATTTGGGATTGAAGACAAAAACACACATGCAACCATACAACATCGGGTGGCTTCACCAAGGACAAGATCTCCATGTTAGCCAAGAGTGCCAATTGTCATACAAAATCCAACCCTTCAAGGATGAGGTATTATTTGATGTTTCCCCACTAGATGTTTGTGATGTTCTTTTGGTTCAAACATATATGTGGAAGCGCCATGCTATTTATGAGTCTCGATTCAAATTCAATAAAGGATTTCCCCTCTCCCCTGGGAACTCAATGCAATGGAGACCATTGATTCCTAAGGATGGATGATTTATCTAGGTGTATATCGATGTCCACCCACCTATTCCAACTAGATCAAAAAAAAATGTTGCCAGTTTACTATTTTTAGTAGTTCTTGGTTCCTAAACTTTTGGGGCCATTTTGAGGGCCTAAACAATGATTTTTCATAATCAGGAACCTTCAGGATAGCCGACGGATTTGATTGAGCCCCCAAAATGAAGCCTCATTGATACCTTTCCAACGAGCTATCGTGTGCCCCAAATAGAGATCGTATGCCAAAGTTACACCCCTAGGAAGTTGATGCACCAAACTACCCAAAACGGGGTCCACAAAACTATTGGATTTTCATCTTCCAACGTTAGGGTTTTGGATTTTCTTTATGTTAAAAATGCCTTTGGAGCCTAATTGTAACAATCATATTCTTGCGAATGTGAGTATCCATCACATCTCTTCTTAGAGATAAGCTTCCATCATTCTAGCAAGTCTTTCACTCTGTATTTATACAGTTTTGTACATCTCACTCATTAATAGAAATTGTGTTTTAGTATATCTATGTGTTTATGGTTATATCTCTGATATATCTCTCTTGTATTATTAATACATCTCTATACATTTATTTATTATATCTCTAATCTCATTTCGTGTTGAAAATAATATGTATCACGCCCTCTCTCATTTTCATTTACATTTGAATATTCATAAAGACACCTTTTCGAAAGGTGTGTCTCTACATCATGGATTTCATGAAGTTGGTACAAAAAATAAGAAGCTAGATCATATTGATATGAATCTAATGCCTATGCATTGTCATTGCTTAAACAAACCAAAAAATGAACTATCAATCCATTCTGTATTTCAATGGAGTTGTAACGCAAATGCAACAACACATGAAATGCATTAAATAAACAATCTCCAGGAGTGTATGAAAATGTATCCAATCTGAGAAGACCATTTCTATCAAATACATGGTCAATGCTAGTATGTGAAATGCACTTCTCTTTAGCTTGATATCTTTCAACATCTAATATTTCTGACATTTCTAAATTTATGTTATTCGAATGGCCCCTAAGTTTTGTTTATGATATTACAAGACTTGTAATAAAGAGAACAACAAAATATTAGAAGATCATATCGTATTTTCATTTTGTCGACGTTGATTTTTTTTTATCACTATGACTCACTACTGAAAAGAGTTGTGATTGATATAGCTTGTTCTTGGAAAAGTTGTTGATCGATATAACTTGCTCTTGGAAAACCAAAATAATAATTAGGCTTTAACTGTATTTTGTAGACACCATAGACATAAAAACATTCCACTCTACCATTTGATCAAAGAAACATAGGTGGTCTCTTGAAACATTACAAGAATGGTAAAACTAATTTCAATAAAACATAATAAAAATGTTATGTTAGAAAACACTTCAATAAACATAAACTATGTGACAAATTTAAGGTTTCTTTCTTCACATGAATGACATCTAAGTAGGGCACTTTTTTATAACAGAGTTTCCATGAACCTACATATGTGGGAACAAGCCACAACATATTGAAAGCAAGACCAATATTGATCAATGATATATCATTGATGGATATATTTAGGATTATTCCACGAGACTTTGTTTGACTTGGTAGATTGTTTGATGATCTTAGATATAAAATTGAGGAGGTTGATCTTATATATATTAATCCTATTAAAGAAATGCCTATAAGTGGGGAACAATATTCTAGGGAAAGATGGAATGTCCAAAAGACTTAAGAGGTTAGCTTCTTTATAATTTTTCATTACAAGAGATAGATAGATGGAGGTCTTGGTTGGAATCAAGAGGAGTGTCACACCATTCTCCTATTTTGTTCCAAGTCAAAAAAATTCATTTCCTATGATTGATACTACGAATCAAGAGGGATTTTTCCTTCTGGAAATGGCCCATTCCCGATATGAAGATAAATGCACCAAAATACTTGTGTAAGGAAAACAAACTCAAATATTCTTAGTGTCTAACTATTGAGGTGGTTGCCTTGCAGAGATAGCTTCCATCATGCTAACCTATCAACTTTCAATCTCAAATTCTAAGGATTTAAATTTAGCTAAAGGTAGTTTAGAAGGAAGGCCTCAAAATTAACGCTACTCTACACTCCACACTACATACAAATTTAATTCTGAACATTGCAATGAGCACGGGGCATTAATTTACGGGAGTTAAAAAATATTCTTTTACTAGAGTTTGAATGCCACCTCTTAATGGCAGATAACTTACATAATGGGATCGAGAAGTGTTTCTATAATTCAACACAATTTCTTCTCTGGTTGACACTATTTCAGTTATGGTTGAGGTGTATATTGATCACCATGGCTTGGGTAAGTCACAGTAATGAAATATTTATAATAAATGGAATGATCAAGCTAGAAGTGGATGATCAACAACAAACAAAAGTTTATTTACCTCGTAATAGAGTTTAATTGGTGCAAGGTGCATGTACCAATAGTTGGTCACTATGGTGCGTTGAAAGAATCAATGGATCTTGACGCCTTGAGTTAGATTTTAAGTTTTCAATGCACAAAAAAAAAAAATAATAATAGAA
>CBVK0100352340.1:0-21163 GCA_900067695.1 Picea abies
CAACTCCCTGGTTTCTCTAGAACCAACTAGAAGGAAGATCCAACTCCCTGTGTTCAAGCACCCACTTGAACCTCTGAGGACAACAATCCTCCCTAGCACCTCCCAACCACCCTGAAATATAAATCTTTGCTACAGAAACTTATTACAGTGATATGATGTTCTACAATGGCTTACTAGACTTATCATTGTTCTGTTGCATTTCGTTGCTTGGTCTGCCTCATTGCCTTTCTGCTCACACCACTTGCGCTGTCTGTTCTTCTACTTTTTATGCTCTGTGTGCCATCTCCATTCTCTGCACAGTTCCTCTTCTATGTTATTCAACTGCTGCACTCTCCTCCTTCTTCACACATAAATTACCTTCACCAAAAACATTCACAGCAACCTCCAAACCCAACAACAACCCAATCTCTTCTCTGTTCCGTGTATTTATAGCTTCTGTGCACCTTGTGCCTTCAATGTTCTCCATTCCTCTACATGCATAATCTCCATCATTATCCTCCACCTCTCGAGTGCTCTATCTGATCATCATCGTGACTCTTCATCTTCTCTGGTGGTTCGCCCCACGTGTCCAGTATCACTGGGTGTTATGCTAAGATTCCTCTTTGGCAGTTGAGACTCTTCGTCTTCTCTGTGACAGTCGAGCTCACCTTCTCTGTTTCAGTTACAGCCTCAATCCCATCCAGTTGTCAATTGCCTCCACGAATCGTCTTCATTCCACTGGCAGATTCCATGTGACTCTTCTGCTCCTCTGGAAATCACACCGAAGTCTCTTCGCATCCTCTGGTAGAAACCATCAATGGTTACTGGCAGTTTCACTGTGTCATGCAACATTAGCCCTCCGATCTTGTTCAAATTCATCTGCACCATTGGATTAACTCTGAAGGGTATTGTCGTTATTTACCTGTTTTGCACTTTCGCTGCGAACTTATGATATTCATCAACCCTGATCGACAGTTCATGATCTTGATGAATCAACAGTCCTGATCTCATCGTGATCTCGCATCTCGCTATTCCTTCGATGGATATTCTCGTCACTCCCAGTCACGATAGGTGAAGCTCCGAGATGGATCTTAGATCAACGATCCACATTCTTGGTAATCCAATGGTCCTGATCTTCTCGCAATCTCGCATCTCGCGATTCCTGAGATGGAGGTTCTCATCACTCCAAGTCACGATAGGCGAGGCTCCGAGATGGAGCTCAGATCAACGTTCCACGTTCTTGGTGATCCGACGGTCCTAATCTTCTCGCAATCTTACATCTCCCGATTCCTGTGATGGAGGTTCTCGTCACTCCAAGTCGTGATAGGCGAGGCTCCGAGATGGAGCTTTATGGTGCTCTGATCTTTTTCCACGCGTCCTCTTGATCCAATGGTCCTTGATTAAATCGCGATCTCGCATCTCGCTGTTCCTTTGACTTGCCAGTCAGCGACATGACGATCTCTCACCATGTGTGATCCCCCGTGCAGATCCAACGGTCCTCTTGTGATCCGGATCCGATGGCTGTCCTTCTCTCGCTACCTCGTGACCTCGCGACTTGGAGTACCCAATGTTTGGACTCTCAACCTACGAACTCCTGAGTTCGCGAGATCTCTCGATCTCTTGCCACCTGTCCCCCTAGATGGACGGCTATAAATCTCTCGCCACTTTGCCACCTCGTGTCCTCGTACCTCGCAACTTTGAACACCCAATACTTGGGCCTTTATCCTGTGAACCCCCGAGTTCACGAGATCTCTTTGATCTCTGCCACGCGTCCTTCCCAGATGGATGGTCCTGATCTTCTCGCCACTTCACTACCTCATGACCTTTAACACCAAATCCGCTCTTCTTGTTTTTATTCATATCTGACGACCCTCATGCTGTCGGGAATTTTGGATGGGATCCAACGATCAGTGATGTTTCTCCCCCTGAGCCTACGTTGTTCCTATTTGTCCATTGATGCACATTCTGATCCTGCCATATTCACTGTTGTACTTGCCATCAATGACAAGCATACGCTATCTGTTAAACATTTGCCAACAGAGATGAAGCTCACTGGAAAGAAGGCTAGAAAGTTAAGAAAGAAGAGGGCTAAGAATTAAAAGTTACAAGAGGTTCTAGAGGACACCTCACAGAAAGAAAAATTGTAGAATTGGAGCTTTATCGAGATATCAGAAGAATGACACATGGCACTTCGCCATGACGAAGAAATATAGTCATTGGGGACATTATAGTCGTTCGATCGACACTTCAAACGAGTAGGAAAGAAATAAAGGTTCATCATTAGACCGTTGGACCATGCCATAACGGATCAAACATGAGTTAATGGAGGTGCATACCTGTTGCAAGACAACTATTGTCAAATTACCTATTTAGCTCATCGTGCCATGTACCGAGAACAGTTTTGTCAATCGAGAATTCGAGCCCACAAACTAAGCCAAGTTTATACAATGATCATTGTTCTCTTGTTCTCTATCTCATTACCATGTCTAAGTTGTTCCCCAATCCCACAAATTGTTTACCCTGAGTGCGTATGTCGGAAGCATTGAGCACTGCAGAGAAAGCCGCTGAGGAATTTTTTATCGAATTGATGACAAAGAGAGTCATGTCAGAGAGAGGAGTGTCTATAGGTGTACAAGAATCTTCGACGAGAGGACTGCAGGCCTCTCTGTCCACTGCTTGAGCTAGACCATCCCGACCAGCTGATGAGAAAAAAATGAAGCACAGAGACGATATTGCAAATGCTAAGCTAATTCCGAGAATTCTACCTGCTTATCTACCACCCCTGAGTGGCACAATAAATTGAGACAATGTGCCCCAAGATTTTGAATATGAATTGGTCACCGCGTACCTTCTGAAGGGGATACGCGCAGTGTGCGCAGATCAGGATAATATCGTAGCATTGAAGTTTAGTGACTTCAACCTCAGCGACAGGAAAGTATACAATATGCTAGCCCCATATAAGTATCTGACTAGAACCAAGGGAAATAATTCAAAGGTCGTTCCCCAACAGTGGACCATGAACCTCGTGCAGTCTACACTGCTTAATGTAATGAAGATTCCTCACTTCGGGAGGCATCAAGAAGTGAACATGTGCATCCATTTGTTGTTGTCCTGCTATCATGGAGGATACTTATGGTTGAACCACCGCATCACAGTGAATCCGACTTTGATCAATCGGATCACATGGCTTAGCATGCAAGGTCCTAACCCACATGATTTCTACCCCGGAAAGACCATGGATCGTGCTCTTGCCCAAAGGATAAAGGATAGTTACGATGATGTAGAGAAGGGCACGCAAGGCTATAAGGTAGCTTATATCCAGAGCGACGCAGTGCGCCTTGCCTATCAGCTAATCGCAGGCAAGCTATTTCACAAGAACCAACTGACCCAAGTAATTGGATTCATAGTTGACCTCGCAGGGAAGTGTGCGGAGGGGCTATAAATGAATTGGGTGAAGTACCTTGTAAACCAACTAGAACTAGAATGCAGGGAAGCACAAGACCAAGGATATGAGTTCCACCTCAGTTGGCTTCTCACACTGGTCTCTTTCATTGCATGGGAGATTCCAAAAGGTGCAACCTTCCTGGACACCAAGCCCTTTGAAGCTCTGGCCACGAAGTTCAGTACACTATGGTACTCTAGTGACATGAACAAGCAATGGCAGTCAAATGTCGTCTTCCACATGTACTATAACCAGTTAAAGGTAACCATATAGTCCACACCTCGCATCACCCCAAACGCTCTCCACAGGTTCAGGCTCTTAATGAAATTCAGCATGGACTACCATTTCATCTATATCACTGCGCGCGCTGATGAGCATAAAAAACAATTGCAGTCATACTACAAGTTAACAAAGGATGACTTGGAGGAGATTACCAAGGAATGGTCTGCGGACCTCCTTGTTCCAGCGGACCCTGCAGAGATGTCCAATGTTGATAGCCCTGAAACTACGTCGGATATAGCCGGACCTAGCAAGATAAAGAATACTGAAGAGGTCCATGATTTAGACAATGCATCCATGAAGAACACTTCCATCTCAGCAGAGCAAGGAGGTGGTGGAACAAAAGAAAGGTGAGGTTACACCGCCTCGAGACAAGGAGGACCCCTCAAAGCAAAGGAAGGTTTCCCCTCCGAAACCTTCTTCAAGGAAGAAAATGAAAGCAACCAAATCCAAACTTGATACCACCCTCACCTTAGACGACTTCGACTTCATTGTCATAGCACTGAATGATGCTTTGCTAGAGATAGAAGAGAAGAAAGAAGCTAAGCAGGAGGAGGTGTTCAGTCAGATTAAGGATGAACTCCAAGGAGTGCAACAAGAACTACAGTCCAGCCGCACAGTATCCACTGCACCCCTAACAGTTGGAACACCAGAACTAGGTGATGAGCCCGCTCAATTACACCGCATTACTGATACAGTTGAAGCTCACCTTTGATGAGCTAAGGGAGAGATATCACAAGACACCCAAGCTTTAGCATAAGTACAGAAATACCTTGAGGAGCAAAGGAGTGCTGCAGAAAAGGAAAAGCTTTCTCTACAAGCGAAATGGGATGAAGAAAAAGCAGAGCTACAACAAAGCAAGGAACAGTTGCTCGTTGAGCAACTTGAAGTTAAGGAAAGGGTCAATAGAGCACTTCGCTCTATGATAGTCATCAAAGTACAGACCGAGGAACAAGTTCCACAACAGGTGGCACAACTGGAAGAGGTAATCCAGAAGATACAACAACACATCGTCGACTTAGAGCTCCGTGCAGTACCTGAAACACCACATGAGATAAGGAACCAAAGAGAAACAACTGCCCACAGTGCAGTTGACAGATTAAAATCTCTTGCCTTGGAGTGAATGTAGCTTAGTAACCACAACGCCCAGACCTATGAAAATCTCACTAAAAATATGGAATTGTAGACATTGTAGTTGCAGCTCCAAGAAGTGAAGCAGAACGTAGATACACTACAGGCGCAGCTGAAGGACCTATCGGTTGTAGATAGAATGAAGAGGTCTTGTGAACAATGTACAACTCAACAATAGATCCATATGCTTCAAAGCAAAGTGATGGAAGTCACTCAACGAATTCAACCTACGCAAGATAAGGCATGTCTGTTGTTTACAGAGGTCGAGAGCCAAGGAGCAGAGTTAGAACAGGTCGTCCTCACAGTAGAACAATGCCTAGAAGGACCCGTGAATGATGCAGTGATCCAGGAGTTCACTGAACAAGAGGCCACAACAAAGCAGCAAGTCAAAGCAGCTCGAGCCAAGCTTGAGTTGTTCAAGGAAGAATTTCTCAGACCAGAGTGACTCGGGATGAGTCACAAGTGAGTGTTGGGGGCCTGTTGGCCCTTGACCAAGTTTTGGGAATTTCTTGGTCATAATGAACTATTTTGGAACTTCAATAGCCTATCAAAGAAGGAGTGCAAGATGAAGCAGAGATCACGGGATCTTGGCCCCCTTTTGGGCCCCTTTTTTGGTTTTTGGGAATATGTAACGGGAATAGGATGTTGGCCCATGGGTTTACCCATGTTTAGGCCTATTTTGTATGTATATATATATGTCTAGGCCATATAGAGAAGCAGTGGATGATATATCTATGTGATGTAGGATAAGTGCCAATAATTGAATCTATGTGATCAAGGCTTTGTGCATTCAGTGTAAGACTTGCAGAGCTGAGTGCAAGTCCCTGGGAGAGACTGTAGAAGGCTTTGTGTTGTAACGCAAGGAAGAAGGATCTAGCGAGCTACGCATATCTTCTGTCATGTGCGGAGTAAGGGTTTTGAGGCTCTATTCTTGTAACTAATTAACCGAAGACAATAAGGAATAAGAGTTGGTGGACGTATCCCTAGGGTGGGGGTGAACCACGTAAATACTGTGTGGTGTGCTTTGTCTTGATGTGTTTACATGTTACATATTAAGTGTTATGATATGTTTAGATAAATCTATTCATGCTTGGTGCTTATTATATGTGATAATGTTAGATTTGATCTAGATATTCATGTTTAGTGCTTGATATGCTCAGTTTGATCCATTTGTATATGATAAAGTGCTTGAATAATGTAGATTAGTGTGAACACTGCAAAGCTTTGTTATATTAGTGAAGTGAATAGTGATTACATATTAAAGAACTGACGGTGCTAAGTGCTTTATTAAGTAGCACAATCACAGATCTATGTCCCAACTAAGGTTGCAGACACTTGAGTCCTACAACCAACCCTACCTCTACCTCAGGTGAGACTTCATCTGCTTCGAAGGTGTTTCCAAAAGGGTTGATAGTTATGGATTTGTTGTTGCATTGTTGTAGCGTTGAATCTTGGGTCTTCCCCTGTGCCAACAGTCTTCCTTTCCATAGCTTGTAGGGAGTGTTGTCAGTGTTGTTTCTAAGCATTACTTTGTTTTGAATGTGAACTATTGTATGCACTACCTGTGTCCAAAGGATATCTGTCAATTTGGAATCCATTAGCATTGTTCAAGCCATTTCCTGTACTGTCCTGTTCTTTCTTTCAACAACTCCATTTTGTTGAGGTCTCCTAACAATAAAGAATTTCCTTTTTATTCCATGTCTGTTGCAGTAGTCCATAAATTCCTTTGAAGTGAACTCTCCTCCATTATCATATCTCAAGGATTTAATTTTTGAATCCATTTCATTTTCAACCATTTCCTTGTAGACCTTGAAGTTTTCAAAAGATTATGACTTATTCCTGAGAAAGAAAACTGCGGTCATTCTTGTATAATCATCAGCTAATAACATAAAGTATTTCTCACCTTTTAAACCCTTTTTTGTAGTTGGTCCAACTAGATCAATATGCACAATTCCAAGTGGTCTTTTCGTTGAATATTCCTTTGATTTAAACCCGCTCTTTGTTTGCTTTCCTTGTTGACAATGCTTGCATAAAGTGTGTTGACAATTAAAATCGCAACGAGGATTTTGCCCGTAAAGTATTGCTAAGCCTATTATTTAAACTATATCAATGATATATAATACTAGTAGGTGGGACCCCTTGTAGATTGGAGGATCAGAGATAGTCTTATTATAGATTTATGATGTTGTTCAACACTGCTTACAGGGTTCTACATGATTGATGACGAATTATTGATTTTGTTTGTGACATCATGGCAGATGGATAATGCATTTTATGTCTTGGTTTGGTTTCTCTAAACTCTAAATTCCATGTATGAATGGATTATATTCACTATTGTTACATTGATATTGGCACCATGATTTATTACCTGTTACACCTGCACAAGACACATGTTAGTTATAACAAGAGACAAAGGAAATATGGAATAAATCCAAGAAAAAAGGACTATGCTATATTATGATATACTATGCTATACTATATGCATTTCAAATTAAAGAAATGGATGTTAGTCCTAACTAGAAATGTTAGTGGCTATACGATTTTATTGATTTCTATGTGGTGCATGTGATATATGTTATAGTATTTTTTTTTGCAATGGTTAATATGGATCAGGTGGCACAATTGGCAAGAAATGTATGCAAGTTTTGATGCATGGATTAATGACATGGATTAATGGTTTGGTTGGCTGTCGTGTACTACGTAATTGAATGAGTGGAGGATGGAAGCGATGTGCAGTAAGTGAACGTCACTCCATAATTCTCCCACTGGCCGTCGCCCTAGTTTGGTTATTATTCATTCGATTTTTGTTGTGGTTAAGCTCCAGGCTTCATGTGTGGAAGGAATTGCTCGACCAAGATTGCATTTTTAAGGCCATTTAGTTACATGTATGTTTTTTTTTCCCATCCATGAACTCTATTTATGAAATGAACGTTGGCTCGATGATGTATTATGTGCTTTCTTGAGGCTGACATCTGTGTAAACTCATAGTGTTTTCTCTGGAATGGTTGTTTGTGTTATTCGTTGCAATGGAAAAATTGATGGTTGAATTCGCGATTTCATTGGTTGTTTTGTGTGGTGGAAGCCATGATGGCTCTGTGTTGTCTTTATGGGTTTTTATTGGATGGTTTCATTTTGTTTGGCCTGGTTGGTCGTCTTCTCACAGTCATTGTAACCACACCCGGTTGTATTTGGTGTTATAGGGTTGTTGTGTATGATTGAACCACCTTTTGGGCACTGCATATCATTTTTTCCACCTAGTCGTAAGCTCATTTTACGTTATTGGTATCCACGCAGTTGGTTCTGGGTGGATATTATGCCAAGAAGCTTGCTTTAGTGTTGGTTGTTATTACCTGGGCTCTACATTTCTATCAACATTATTTAGCTATTGGGGAAAACACGAGGGTTATTCCCTTGCGTGTTCTTGGTGTTGGTTACTGGCTAGTAAGGAACCTCTGTTCCTCAACCTCATGGTCTACCCTACCTGGTGTCGAACTGTCACCATGTCTTGCAAGCTAAAGGTTATAAGGTTTATGGTTCCACCGTGCTTGTCTCGAAGGCTCCCACCTACTATTGATATAGTTGACCTTCGACCTCCCTCTATTGGTTCCAATGAGAGAACCCTTGGTTATTTTATTCATTAGTCACAAAACCCATTTTTGGTAAACTAAACCAGTCGCACCCTCTCAGGATACTGTTGACTGTCATAAATTTGTTTGAATGGTATTGACAATGGCTTTAATTGTTGGCTCGACTCTGTTGATCGGCTTGATTAGAGAGTTGTAATTGGAAATGGAAATGGGCATACAGTCTCTGCCTCCTTTTGTTGTAACAGTTGGATTGATAACTCAACATTGTTATGAATGGTTTGATTTGGAGTAATTGGATATGTACAGTCACATAGGTCCTTCTTTGCTTTATGCGTAGGCCTATGTGTTTCCTACAACGTGGTATAAATTGAAGTGATGGTTGTTGTTGTTGTGTGTTTAAATTTCCCGATCGAGGTTATTGCGATTTGAAGTATCAATAACTATGGCTTAGTTGTCTACTGTGTATAATTATAGACATCGTGCATCATTTTGTTTTATTGAACCACCAAAGATGAGAACAGGGTTTTGGTAGTATGGTTTCATTGGAAATTTAATTGTTGAATTTGTCAAAGGAATGGGATCGAGCATGTTTAAAAGGAGTCTGTTTGACTCAGGAAAGACCTGCGTCTATATTTGATTTGAAAAATTAAATTTATGGGCAATGCTTGATATCTTTTTATATGCTGAACATAATTGAAGCATATGACTGTGTGTTCCTTAGGATTTTGTTTTAAATATAAAATGGAAGAAATGAAAGGAATATAATTCTTTTACAAGATGTTTGAAAAGCATATTGATTATGAGTATGATGGCTCTATGGTAATAAAAAGTGTTGAAGATTTAAATGTGGACATTGAACAAGGTTAACACACAGTAATTGTTTAATCAATCATAGTAATTGTTTAGTTGGTGTTGGATTGTTTGTATTAAATACAAAATTGTTTTATGGATTACTTAATTAATTTTACGAACAATATTCTCTCTTCTCCCTACCATTATTTCACTTTTCACACATTACAATCCCCTCGCATTCCCATATTCATTATCCACCCCCTTTCCTAAATTTAATTACAGTTAAGAGAAACTCTGTATTGTGATAGTTTAAAAGATCGCGCAAGGATGAATTAGAGTGATGTATTCTTTTGGTTTATGATACAGTTGATTGTTGATGTCTATGAGCAGTAATCATGATCTTTCCCCCCTTCATTTTAACATTTTTTCGCTCATTACAACCCCTCACATATCCCAAATCCCTTATTCACCCCCTGCTCATTAACTACTATTAAACAATTGTATGGATTGGATTGCATGAGTCTGATATGATGTTGAGGCAAATTGTATTTCATATTTAAAAGAGTTGTCATGTATGGTTGTTAAAGAAACTATTTTCTAATCAATTATGCATACAGGAATGAGCTTTTTCAGTAGAGGTATCCATGGCAGGGGTAACCAAGGAGGAGGTAATTGGAATAGGGGCCCTAGAAGGCCAAGATTCTCTATACATTTTGGCCAAGATTCACTATTACAAGATGGGTTTTTTAACTAGATTGGATAAGGAGTGGTCCAACCTAGTCCTAAAAGGCATCCCTTCCAGGCCCATAGGTCCCTAGTATCCTAGTGCCTCCTCATGTCTCACTGCAACCTGAAGTCCCCGAAAATGACAGACGACAAGAGATTTCCTCCCAGAGTGGACAATATGGATTTTAATTTTTTATTTATTCATTGTTGAGAACAATTGACTTCTGAAATTTTGGACAACACACTATTTTAGATATATGGGTAATATATTTTTGGAAATAATTTCAATTATCATTGATATAAATTTTCAAATATGAATGTGATGATGGGAGTCACAAGGAGGGATGTTTTGTTTGATTAACTAGTTGTGTTATGACTGTTAAAATCTAAAGGGAGTCACAAGGGGTCCCCCCTACTAGTTATTATTTATTTAAAAACCCTTATTATGATTTATTATTTCCCCCTCTTAACTAAAAATTTGGTTGAGTTTTAGTTGAATTAACTAAGGAAGTAGTTCAACTACTTCAACCAATTCTAATTTGCTTAAAGGCAAAAGGAAAGGGAGGAACATGAGGAGAATAGAAGGAAAAGCATACTAAGGTTTGCTCTTTGAGTTTTGTTGAGATAATTCAATTTTCATTCATTCCTTAATTCAATAGAAGCCTAATTATTTTTTATGATAGCAGGTTCCTATTGTAGACAACAAGATTCAGGGCTGAATTACATCATTCAAACACTTGTTTCTCAGAGGTGTTGATCTATCTTTGATAGTCTATGTAGACTTGTCTATTTGTGAATTAAATTTCATGACTGACAAAGGCTATTGTGTAGAATCAAGTGGGAAACAATCTGTGGCAAGCTGATCCAACTTTTAAAGTTCATATTTTTACTTTCTATCAGAAGTCCTTTTATATGTTTCATCGGGGATGTCTAAGTTTGACTTTGGTCCAAAAATTCCTCAAGAAATTTTGTAAGGAGAACGATTATTTTGATGAATTGGAATGAAATAAAGGATTGCTTTATGTCTCATATATTTTGACTATTGACTTGGTGTCTTTACTTCTGTCTCTATATTTATTTCAAAATCTGTTATGTTCAGAAAATCACATAAATAATGAATTTTCCAGCAAGCTTTTATTCATAAAAAACCAACCTAAGCACTTGTAATCAATACTTGTGAGTTAGGATACTAATTTTGATGGATATAAACATAGGGTGATATTCCCGTCTATCTTTCTTTAGCCAAGCAAGATCTGAAAATGCTTGAGTAAGATCATTTCATATCTTTTCCTCAACATTTATTTGGTGACCATACTGGGGAGATCTTCAATATCTCTCTGGTTGTTTTTTATGCTTGATTATCATCAAATACATCTATTTTTCTGATATTGATTTTTTTATTGTTTTATTTCTTAATGACTGTACCTGTTGCAAGGCATCCCAATATTGAGCCCGATCTTCAAGATCAGACCAACATTTCTTTGAATTTTTTTAACACCATTTTAGATACCGCTAATACTTGGGCTGAGCTTAATCATTCATGGGCAACAATTGAACGAGACATTAGTGCCCAAGAACGTTGGGAAGCTAGAAGTAGATAGCCTAGAAACCAACAATAACCTTCTTGTTTCTTTATCTTTGGCCTTCCTTTCATGTCCTTAGAATCTCGTGTTTCTAGGAGAAGAAGAGGCTTATCACCTGAAATTAATCCTATTGCTGAAATAGGAAGAAGGAACATTGTGTTACCAACCCAACAAAGTGCTCTAAGGAGAACCTTGTATGATTCATCTAGTTCGTCTTTTTCTACCTTCCCTATCATCCACAAGATGGCTTCTAGTGGTGGATCTGGTGGCACTGGAAGTGCTTCCTCCTCCCGGTCTTCAGCTTCATCAGTGTGTTGGACATATTGTCATTGATATGTTGTCATTGATGTCAATAATTGATTTCATTATGATGTGATGATAAGTTGTTATGATGAATTGTCATTGTTGATTTATCATAGATGAAATTGTCATTGATTTCAACAGTATATCAGTTAGCAGAGAATGTCAAACAATATGCAGAGATCAAATATTAGAAGGAAAAATGCATTGAAAGTATGCAAAGGATGAGAATTCCAAACAATATGATAGTATGCCAAATATCAAAGATCAGAAGGAAGAGCACATTGTAGAAATGTCGTCGGGATCGATGGAAAGACTGAGAAGTTGATCGATGCACAAGAAAAGGTGAGAAGCCTCAACAGTCGTCTTATCAAGAAATTGACGGTGTTGATCATCTCATGTAACAAACGTTGGTCATATGAGTGACCGTAGGCCTAAGGACCATTGGAGGATTGGTCAATGATCATATCAAGTTGTAACCGTCGGATATTCAAGTGCCAGATCAATGACACAGATAGATTGCAAAGAGTGACAGGAGAATTAAATGACTCGCTAGTTCCAAACCCCCAATTAGTATAGATCATCAGATCTCATCAACTCAAAGATCAAAGACTACGGTTGATCCACCAAACGATCAGTTTAATTTGGATTAAGATGTGATCGTCGGATACAAAAGCACTATATCAACGACATGGATAGATTGTGGAGATTGGGTGATGAATTAAACCACTCACAAGTTGTGGTTCCACAATCCATTTCGATCTTTGATGGTCACTCGACAATAGATCTACGGTTGGAATCAGTTCCACTACCAACGAGTGGTTTCCATTGCAGAACTCGATGATAGTCTTAAAAGTCATTCTAGTTGAAGACCCCACAATCATCCTTGATCATTGATCTGCTTCGAGAGTCTTCTCGACCATCAGATCACTTTAAGTGGATAGAATAAGTAAGGGATGAGATCTGAGATCTTGATTAACCGAATTTTCTTCAGTCGTCGAATCAATTTTGAGTGAAGTATAGGATAAGCAAAGGCTAAGATCTAAGATCTCGATTACCTGAATTTCCATCAGTTGTCGGATCACTTTAAGTGGATAGGATAAGAAAGGGTTGAGATATGAGATCTTGATCACCCAAATTTTCGTTAGTTGTTGGATCACATTAAGTGGAAGGATAGGATAAGCAAGGCAAAAGGGCTGAGAATTAGAATATCTGAATACCCGACAATTGTTGGATCATTCTAAAGTGGAAGTACAAGATAATCTAGAAGAAGAGTCATTGGATTTAATCCAAGGCAAAGCAATATCACAAATAGATCAAGTCGTCGATCTAAAACCATGATCAACGAACAACATTCATTTCAGGTTAAAAGTTGTGAGGTGGTTATAGTTTGGGAATATCACTTCGGAAGAATTGGCAACTGGAGAATTCGAATTACCTGAAGTCCCTAAAGCCGAAATTCTGAAGTCATTCTCAACCGTCGATCTGAGATACATTTCAGATAGTATTCTGACCATTATATCAAGGAGATGAATATGTGCCACATCGGGAGATCTACATCAACATACCATGTTATCAAGGACATGTGTCATACCACGTCAGCAAGGAAATGTGGCAGAACACATCATCAAGGACATGTGGCAGACCACGTCAGCAAGTGACACATGGAAGCCACTCGACCCGTGCCATGTCATAAAGAGATGTCAGCAAGTTACGTCATTTCAAGAGTTTTACTTCGGGAGTTTCACCACCAGGAAATGACCTAAGTCCCAAAGACCTAAAGGTCGAAGTTTCGAAGTTGACATGAGTCATCTGATCTGAAGAACACTTTGGGTGAATTCTCAACCATTGATCAAAATACAGTGGAAGGATAGCATAAGTAGAATAGCCGAAGTCCTGAAGTAAATGGTGGCCATCCATCTCAATTCTTTATTAAGTCCCAACCATCGGATTAAGAAGTGAAAGGATAAGTGTAAGGATCAAATCTGACCATTGATATGGTTCCACAAAATAAACATGAACTGTCTGATCTGTTCGGTGAAATCTTATTCAAAAGATTTGACAAGTTGAAAGTCCCGAAGTCCTGATAATCGTCCATCTCATCGGGAGATTAAATCATGACCGTTGATTTTGATAAGCTCTCAAGCGCTCGTTTGGCCTAACATCTGGTCACCGTCATTGGTTGTATGGAATAGAGAAATAAGGGTAAAATGAGGCAACTCTTAAATTGATAAACCCATGGTTCTACGCCCATGATCATATGAAAATGGTTTGAAGGAAGTGCCTCATACATATTAATTCGACAGAGAGTTAACACTAGAACATTATAGAGAATCGATAAGAGATCAAATATGATATGTTGGTGAACATAGAATGCATCATAAGCATGAGAAAAATATGATGAGTCGATCCATGTCTGTGATCAACTCATGAAGAAAAAATAACTGACACACAGTCATGATTAAAAGAGAGTTAATTCATGAGCATTATGAATAAAGGATAAAATGAAAAATGATATTAATTACAGATTAATATTATCATTTTAATTGAAAATGTGCAATGGTTCAAATATCAAAAGATACAATGATTCAAATTCACACCAGTTGGAATACTATATAAACAAGAAGGAATGGTGAGAAGACGAGTAGTTGAATTTGTTGAAGTATATATATTTATATATAATGGATTGAATGAAGATTCATTCTATTAGGTTGGTGCCTATTTACAAGCCGGGTCTTGTATGAGAATTGGATTCCTCACATCTCAGTTGGATCTGAGATCAACAAGCTTTGACTTGTTATGAGGGTTGGATTCCTCATTTCTCAGTTGGATTTGAGAACTACAAGTCGGGTCTTGTAACAAAGAGTTGGGTCTCCCATAATTGTTTGAAGATGATATTCAAAGATTGATCTTATGTATTCATCCAAGTTAAAATAAATAAATAAAGTATTTATTCTTTTATATATATTGATTGAGAAAATGAAAAAAATATTTGTTGTTCAGTTAATTTGTGAAAAGTGGAAAATTGTCCAAAGTTCGTGACACTGATTCAACCCCCCCCCCCCCCTCTCAGTGTCAAGTATCCATTTCAACAATTGGTATCAGATTGAGTTCCTTCAGCATAATTTAAACACTGAAGGTAGATTCAGAAGAAATGGGTGGACAAATTGTTATCTCCACAAATGAAGCTCCCTTATTTGATGGATCAGATTATTTATCATGGAGGGAAAATATGAAAATATGTCTGAAGTCAAGAGGATCTGGAGTTTGGGATTCGGTAGTAAGTAAGCATTGGCACTTAACTAATTCAAAGAGAAAAACCAAAACTGCAAAGGAGGCAAGGAGAAACAATTCAATTGCCTTAAAAGACATCCAGGATGGATTGTCAGACCAAGTCAAAGAAAATATGAGACACTACAAATATGCTAAAGAATTATAGCTCCAACTAGAAAATTGTTACCATAATGAAATACAAGAAGAAGAAAAATCCTATCAAAGTGAGGAACAAGACTCTAATGAAGAGGATTCCTATCAGAATAATGAACAAAACTCAGAAGAAGTGAATTCTTATCAAGATATTAAAGAAGATAAAGAAAATAAAAATTGCAATCAGATTGAAGAACATAATATAGAGAAAAAGATTTCTAATCGGAATGAAATACAAGATTTGATGCAAATCTTAGTCAACAGTGAGGAAGACAACCTCATCAAGGAATTGAGAAATACCTCAGTATTCACTAAAGAAAACATATTAGATTTTAAGAATGATGTTATAACTACATTTGAAGTGATTAGTATGGAACCAAGAAATGGTCTATATATTGAAGTTACTAAGGATGTTCTTGATCATCTTGAGTCCACAACTATGTGCAGTCTAGAAGAGTTGGAGAAACTCCAACAAAAGGATATGTTTTTACTTCAACAGTTAGATCAATCTAACCATGAAGAGCATGAACAAAAGTTTCAGCTAGAAAACAAAGAAGAAGAGATCAAAAGTTTGAAAACCAAAGTTATTAATCTAACATAAGAGATGGAAGAATTAAAGACGCATGAGAGTAAAAGAAAAGAAGAACTAAAAGAAACAGAAGAATTATTTAGCAGTCTAAACACTCAACTTGAGAAAATTAAATAAAGTAAAGAATACCTAAAGATCCAGTTAACAAGGAAAGAAAATTCTTACCACATGTTGGAATTGGAAATCATGAATTTCAAAAAGATAAATGAAAGTACTAATGCAGATCTAATGACTCAAATTGAAGAAGATAAGAAAAAGGAAGAATCCCAGAAGATCTAAATAACTAAAAAGGAAGAATCATGCCAAATGTTTGAATTATAAGCCATCAACCTCAAGAGGATTTAGCTAGAATACGAGGAAGAAATCAAAAAATTGAAAACTAAAGTTTTTTATCTAACAAAAGATATGGAAGAATTGAAGACATATGACAAAACTATTAAATGAAAATAATTCTCAAATGAGACAGAAGAAATAGTCATCAATCTAAAGACTCATCTTGAACATGCTAAAGAAGTGGAAGAATCCCTAAAGATTTAGTTGACTAAAAATGAAGAATTTTGTCAAATATTGAAGTTAGAAATAGTCAATTTCAAAGAGATGAATGAAAAGACAAATAAGATTGTCAATTTCTAGAATAGCTCAGCTATCCTAGATAATATTTGGAAGAGCCAAAGATTAACTGTTGACAAAACTGGTCTTGGGTACATTAAGAAAGAAGTCAATGACAAATGGAGCACCATTTACAAAAATGAGAAAGGATCATCCTTCTCAAAAGGAAAAGGTGCAATTACAAAGAAATTACAAGTCATGAACTTTGTTAAGGAAGGAAGCTATAGAAGTAAAAAGGAAGAAGAAAATCAAATGAAAAATTTCTCAAGCCAAAATAAAATCAAGAATGGAAACACCTTCAATGGATATTGTTTTTCTTGTCATAGCTTTGGCCATAAAGCAATGGACGGCAAGAAACTAGAGGAAGGATATACAAGAAAATCTAATAAATCAATTAGATGTTGGAGATGTAATTTTGTTGGGAACACAACAAAATTTTGTCATACAATGATATGTTACAACTGTGATAGGTTTGGGCACAAATCCCAAAATTGCAAGAATACAAAAAGTCAATATTTGAATAAGTCATTCAAGTCAGTGACAAAACCTAATAAAATTTGGAAGAAGAAAGGAGATGACAAATCTTCAAAAACACAATTAGAAAGAGAAGATCCAAAAAGCAAAATATCTCATAAAAAGAAATAGAGAAGAAAATCTGAAGGAGAAAGAAAGAAAGATGTTATTACACCTAAAAAGGAAGAAATTAACAATAAGAAAATGATGGGTGAAGCTCCTAATAAAGAATGTGAAATTCAATATGAAATAAATCAAGCTCAAGAAAATGAAGTACCTATAGAAGAATATGTGACAATATCAAATTATGATGATGTCATAAGTTGTTAGCAAAAGAAAGAAAATACAAAAAGAAAATACAAAAAGAAGTTTAAATTGGTTTTTACAAAATCAAATGATTATGCCAAAGAGTTTCTAAATTAACATATGGAAAAGCTTGACTATCTATAGATTAGTAGTCAAAAGAAAACTCATTGGTAGGATTAGTTGTAGAATACAAGAAGAAGAAGAAAAAAAAAAAGGTAGCATAGAAGTTCAAGGAGTATCATTCAACAAAGATCAATTGATAGCAAAATTGGTATTTAAATCAATTGGTATAATTCCTCAATTGATATTCCTATGAAATATCAAAGACGAATAAGAAGCAGATCAAAAATATCAATAAGATTCATACTCTTGTTCTATTTGACAAAAGGAAAGTCAGTAAAAACTTAGGAGGAGTATTTTTGTTATTAAATAAGAAATTAATTAGATTAAGTTTTGAAAGACTTGATCACTACAAAATTGGTATCAAGAATACTACTTATTTGATCACAAAAATCCCAATAAACTGAGATAAGAAGTTAGTAAATTAACAAGGGAAGAGACCTTGTCAGGAAGAGATACCCTTTCAGAAACAAAGGGGGAGAGTAGTCAGAAGCAGAGAGAGAATATTGACAGGGAGAGTCATTCATTTATGGTAGGCAAAGCATGATTGCAGGGGGATTTACCCAAGTTCATATTCTGGTAAACAACATAGAGACAAACAGATGTTGATTATAAGGGGAGCAACCATTTTCCATTGATGTCAAAGGGGGAGAGTAACTTAATAGGAGGAAAGCATCATCACAGGGGGAGTTTGTGTATGAAGTTAGTGTGTTTCCCTCAATGACAAAGGGGGAGATTGTTGGACATATTGTCATTGATGTCAACAATTGATGTCATTATGATGTGATGATAAGTTGTTATGATGAATTGTCATTGTTGATTTATCATAGATGAAATTTTTATTGATGTCAACAGTATATCAGTTAGCAAAGAATGTCAAAGAGTATGCAGAGATCAAAGCTCAAAAGGAAAAGCGCATTGAAATTATGCAAAGGATGAGAATGTCAAACAGTATGATAGTATGCCAAAGATCAAAGCTCATAAGGAAGAGTGCATTGTAGAAATGTCATCGAGATCGATGGAAAGACTGAGAATTCAATCGATGCACATGAAAAGGTGAGAAGCCTCAACAACAGTCCGATCAAGAAATTGACAGTGTTGATCGTCTCATGTAATGGACGTCAGTCATATGAGTGACCGTAGGATTAAGGAACATTGGAGTATTGGTCAACGATCAAATCAATTTGTAACCGTCGAATATGAAAGAACCATATCAACGACAGGGATAGATTGCAGAGAGCGAAAGGAGAATTAAACGACTCGCTAGTTCCAAACCCGCAATTAGTCTAGGCCGTTAGATCTCATCAACTCAAATATCAATGACTATGGTTGATCCACCAAACGATCAGTTTAAGTCGGATTAATACATGGCCATTGGATACGCAAGCTTTAGATCAACGACAGGGATAGATTACAGAGCTTGGGTGACGAATTAAACCACTTGCAAGTTGTGATTCTGCAATAGACATTGACCATCGATGGTCACTCGAAAATAGATCTACATTTGGAATCAGTTCCACTACCAACGAGCAGTTTCCATTGTGGAACTCGATGATAGTCTTAAAATTCATGCTAGTTGAAGACCCTGCAATCATCCTTGATCATTGATCTGCTTCAAGAGTCTTCTCGACTGTCGGATAACATTAAGTAGATAGGATAAGCAAGGGCTGAGATATGAGATCTTGATTACTTGAATTTTCGTCAACCGTCAGATCACTTTTGAGTGAAGGATAGGATAAGCAAGGGCTGAGATCTGAGATCTCGATTACCCGAATTTTCTTCAGTCGTCGGATCACTTTAAGTGGATAGGATAAGAAAGGGATAAGAGTTGAGATATTGATCACCCAAATTTCCATCAATCGGCAGATCACATTAAGTGGAAGGATAGGATAAGCGATGCAAAAGGGCTGAGAATTGGAATATCCGAATACCTGACAATCGTTGGATCATTCTAAAGTAGAAGGACATGATAAGCTAGAAGAAGAGCCATTGGATTTAATCCAAGGAAAATCAGTATCATAAATATATCAAGCCATCGATCTAAAACCATGATCAATGGACAACATTCATTTTGGGTTAAAAGTTGTGAACTGGTTATAGTTTGGGAATCTCATTTTGAAAGAATTGGAAACTGGAGAAGTTGAATTACTCGAAGTCCCGAAAGATGAAATTCTGAAGTCACTCTCAGCCATCGATCTAAGATACATTTCGTATAGTATTCTGATCGTTAGATCAAGGAGATGAATATGCTCCACATCGAGAGATCTACATCAGAAGACCATGTCAGTAAGGACATGTGGAAGACGACGTTAGCAAGGACATGTGGCAGACCACATCAGTAAGGACATGTGGCAAACCATGTTAGCAAGGACATGTGGCAGACCACGTCAACGAGTGACATATGGCAACCACTCAGCCTGTGCCATATCATAAAGTGACATTAGCAATTTAAGTCATTTCAGGATTTTTACTTCGAGAGTTTCACCACCAACAAATGACCTAAGTCCCAAAGATCCGAAGGCCGAAGTTCTGAAGTGGACATGATTCATCTGATCTGAAGAACACTTTGGGTGCATTTTCAATCGTTGATCAAAATACGGTGGAAGGATAGTGAAAGTATAATAGTTGAAGTCTCGAACTAAATGGTGGCCATCCATCTCAATGCTTGATTAAGTCCCAGCCATCAGATTAAACAGTGAAAAGATAAGTGTAAGGATTGAATTTGACCATTGATCTAGTTCTGCGAAATAAACATGAACCGTCCAATCTGTTCGGTGAAATATTATTCAGAATATTTGACAAGTTCAAATTCTTGAAGTCCCGAAGGGCGAAGTCCCGACAGTGGTCCTTATCATCGAGAGATTAAATCATGACCGTTGATTTTGATAAGCGCTCGTTTGGCCTAGCGTCTGGTCACCACCGTTGGTCATATGGAATAGAGAAATAAGGGTAAAATGAGGCAGCGCTTAAATTGATAATCTTGTGGTTCTATGCCTGTGATCATATGAAAATGGTTTTAAGGAAGTGCCTCATACAGATTAATTTGACAGAGATTTAACACTAGAACATTACAAAGAATCGATAAGAGATCAAATATGATATGTTTGTGAATAGAGAATGCATCAAAAGCATGAGAATGATATGATGAGTCGATTCATGTCTGTGATCAACTCATGAAGACAAAAGAACTAACACACATTCATAATTAAAAGAGAGTTAATTCATGAGCATTATGAATAAAGGATAAAAGGAAAAATGATATTAATTAAAGATTAATATTATCATTTTAATTGAAAAGGTACAATGGTTTAAATATCAAAAGACACAATGATTCAAATTCACACCAGTTGGAAGACTATATAAACAAGAAGGAATGGTGAGAAGATGAGTAGTTGAATTTGTTGAAGTATGTATATTTATGTATAATGGATTGAATGAAGATTCATTCTATCAGGTTGGTGCATGTTTACAAGATGGGTCTTGTATGAGGATTGAATTCCTCACATCTTAGTTGGATATAAGATCAACAAGTTGGGACTTATTATGAGGGTTGGATTCCTCATTTCTCAGTTGGGTCTGAGAAGTACAAGCTGGGTCTTGTAACAGAGAGTTGGGTCTCTCATAATTGTTTGAAGATGATATTCAAATATTGATCTTATGTATTCATCCAAGTTAAAATAAATAAATAAAGTATTTATTCTTTTATATATATTGACTGAGAAAATGAAATAAATATTTTTTGCTCAGTTAATTTGTGAAAAGTGGAAAATTGTCCAATGTC
>CBVK0100352341.1:0-21162 GCA_900067695.1 Picea abies
ATATTAATTTGCTTGTACTTTGATTGGTTTGTACTGTTGTGATTGGACGACACAAGAGCATCGAAGAGGAGAAAGGATCAACAAAGATTTAAGGAGAGCGTTCATAAGGTATGTCCACTATCCATTTCTCTTAGTCCATTCAATAGTCTAGATCTAGGGAAAGAGTAGTATTCTGTCTTGCTTTGTTCTAGATCCAGGTGGGTCTAGGGAGATTGGTCTGTGTCCGCACTCACGAATTTATCCTGAAACAGTCACCTTAACTTTGCATGGCTTTTGCAGGGGAGGTAGATGAAACATTAAAGTTCAACCTATCGTTTGCAGGTTCTTTGGTCGGATGAGAACATCAGATCAACATGGGATTTTCAGATCAATCTGCACTCCAGACGGTCTTGGGCAGACCACCTTCCAGAACCTCCATGCCTCAAGTTTAATGAGTGAGTCGAGGTTTCAAATACCTTCATCCACCTTCATTCATTTTTAGCGAGGACCAAGATTGAGGTTGAGCTGAACTGGTCCTTGGAGAATGCGGTGATCCCTTCTGCAGCTAAACCCGGTGCTTCGTCCCTTTGCGTATCTCTTTCTATCACCCCCAAGTGACCGCGGGCTGTGACCCTGTGCCTATCTTCAAAGTCACTTTTGGTGCTTCGCGTCTCGGGGATGGGAGGAGGCTACTCCCTGTGCTTTAAAGTTACGAAAGGTGAGGAGGCGATAGAGCCTAATCACGCACCACGTGTCCCTCTCTAATGGACGGTCCTGATCATCTCGACAAGAATATGGACCCGAGTCCTGGATGCCTTCAGCACTTCGTGTCTCATGGCTGGGAAGAGGCTGGTCCTCGTGCTTCGAAGTCGCGATGCGCGAAGAGGCGATAGAGCCTAATCGTGCACCATGTGTCCCTCTCTAATGGATGGTCCTAATCATCTCAGCAAGACTGTGGGCCTGGGTCCTGGATGCCTTCGACACTTTCTGTCTCGCAGCTAGGAGGAGGCTGCTCCTCGTTCTTCAAAGTCACGAAGGGAGAAGTGGCGATAGAGCTCGATCGTGTGCCACATACTCCTCCGGGATGGACGACTGAGATCTTGTTGGTGATATATAAGCGCTACCCATTGCGTTAATCCTAGCGCAACTCTGCTAACTGCGATTGCCCGTCGATCATTGATTTTCTCTATAGATGGATCTTGGTCATTGACAACATAACTTTTCCCACTCACTTGATTGGTAACCATAAACGAAATTTTTCTGTGTTACGCTTGGGCGCTTGTCGTGCAGCCTGCAAACCTGGATACTCTTACGCTCAAGACGAGAATTGTTGCTAACACATTCATATACGATATTGCATTGAAATGAATATTATAATAGCTGAAATGATGTAGTTATTACTAACTCTTGAAGTTGAGAACATTTCAGGAGATGTTAGATATTGCAACAAGATAGTTGCAGGTCCAAGTAGTTACATATGATGGATTACAAAAAATATCTATCAGGGGAACATAGTAATAAAAATATTATTGGCTAGAAGAAACAAAAAATCGGTTGATCATACATGTGTAGAGAATGATGGGTTCATTCCAGTTAATAGTTGGATTAATGGAAGTGATTGAATTGTTGTTGTAAACAATTCTAAGATCACTTTGTGAATTTGCGTTTTGTTGTTGTTGTTGTG
This sequence comes from Picea abies, assembly GCA_900067695.1. NCBI lineage: Eukaryota > Viridiplantae > Streptophyta > Pinopsida > Pinales > Pinaceae > Picea > Picea abies. The sequence goes on from CBVK0100352341.1 coordinate 1,664, forward strand.
TGTGTGTGTGTGTGATACTGAAAATTTGTTTGCCTAAGTGTAAATTGGGAAAATTGCAAGTAGAGTAGTCTTGGATATGGCAGGGATGTAAGCCCATAAGGAAGAATGATATCTATTGCTAGAATATCCAAACAAATAATGAGAAGAAAACTCATGCATTGAATTTTTGTTTTCTTGTATAAAATGGATTTGACTTTTATAACTGAAAATTTGTTATGGTATGCTAACAATTCGTTTCACTACATGGAAATTGAGAAAATTGCAGGAAGAGTGGTCTTAAGTATGGATCTGTTCTAAGTCGTAATAAAGGTTGATGCATGCGACTGCAAGAGCCAAACAATTATGAGATGGAATCTCATACTTGAGGAAATTTGAGTTTTCTTATGAAATAGATTTAACATTTAATACATCAATTGTTATGATGATATCTCATGATGAATGTATGTGTGTAATACACATGAGATGTTGGCTATTGAGGCTGGAATCTCGAGAAGAAGAGCATCAAGAGGGAAATTGAGCTCAATGACAAAGGTATGGAACGAAGAAACTCTAGTGGACATGTTGCAATTAGAGTTCTTGGAGCCGCAACTTTGGAAACTTTATGTCTGAGTGCACTAAAACCTTGAAAAGAAGTGGTACAACCTGAAGGACTGTAAAGTAGAGAAGGAGGTACACTTCCTTGGGTTGTGCAAGTTGATGGGAAATGAAATATTATGGGTTGGAATTGTTGTCAGAATTATAAATTGTCAGATTATTATGCAAGTTTTGGTCGGAGCCCCTATGTATATAAGCATTGGTTGGACTACCTGTGCGGATTAAGGGCCAAAGAGCTTAGCTCTATAATATTAAGAGCATCGTTATGGTGTTTGCACTGAGGATAGTTCCAAAATAAGGGGAGGGGGATGTGACACCCCCAATTTTAATCCCTATGAATTAGAATGTATTATGTAAATGCGACTTAGGCTGGTGAGTTGGTATGTTGAAAGGTTGGGGTTCCTAGAAATGTAATAGTTCGAATATATTAATAAAATATTTCTTAGGGGGATGTGACACCCTCGATTTTGATCCCTATGAACTATAATGTCTTATGTAAACGTTGCTTAGGATGGTGAGCCGGTATGTTGATAGGTTGGTTGCTAGACAAACAAGGACAATAGATAGGGGGCTATGATTCCACGAGAGATGGGGATAAAGGGGCTAAGTCTTTTATAATTATTTTTATTCACCCATATTAGTTTTAGTTGGGAGAAGTGGTTACATGAGCTTCATGGGGAGGCCATGTGGTTCTTGGTTCTTGTAATTATATAAACCCTCTCTTGGGTTGATTGGGGGGTTCTTCATTGATTGTTCTTCATTCCATGGGGGTGCATTCATTGTTGCTCATTCTTTTGTTGTTCATTGATTGGGTTCCCCATACTTGTTCATTCATGTGCTCTTGGTTTGGGCATGGAAACGAATGATTGGAGGTAGAGAGCCATTGCTACATGGATGTAAGTAATTACTGATCATTCTAGGAGGGAATAGATGCTTGTGTGCATGAGATTGATGGTAGTTATGAGAGAATTGTTCACAACTAAGAATCTTAGTTGTTTTCCAACATTAATATTTCATGACCAGTAGCACTGGAGCCCTGGAAAGAAATTGGAATAGCCTGAGGGACTACATGGCAAATAAAGGGTTCCATTTCTTTCGATTGTGTAGGACGGAGGGGAAGAGAGTTGGAAAATTAGGATTGTTGTGTGGTTGGGAAAACCTGAGAGCTTGATAGTTAATTGTTGTGTGTTTAGAGTCAAACTAGGACCCATCATTGTGGATTCATAGCCATGGATCAAAGGTAACATGTTGTTGAGATTTGGAACAACAACGTCTATGTTTGGGTGGAATGTCCTCGGTCTGTAGCCAGTTAGTGAAGCTTTAATTAAAGATAAGTGTTCTTTGTGTTTTTTGTATAGTGTATATTTTGTTGTGTATTATTATCTTGAGATGATGTGATTATTCTATGCATGTTTGTTGGTTATTGTTGTGCACGACAACGTAAAGTATTCTTTTGTGGATTTGCATGGTTCTTAGTTATTGCATTTTGTTAATTTCTTGGATGGCTCCATGTTCTTAACTTAAAAGAATGGAGCAGAATTCAAAATTTATCGAAGGAAGCGAATTTGGAAGTACTTGGGCAATGGGTGCATTCAAAATTAGTATATGAGAAAATCATTATTGGTTTCTGCTGCTATGGTTATGTTACAAATTGGTATTAGAGAATTCTTGAAGTGTGTTCTAGACTCATCCTGGTGGCTTGGTACATTACACAATGGTATCAGAGAGATTTTTTTTCGTGTGTTGATGTTGGGTATGTTACAAAATGCTAGTGTAGTTTTCCAAGCAATGAGTTCGCTTGATATCCTAGTAGTGAGATTCTTAGTCACCTTCGCGAAAGAGACCCTGATAAATGAATGGTACAATCTCATGGACTAAGAGTAGTGAAGGGGTACATTCCTTGGGTCGGGCAGGTCGAGAGGAAGAGAGTTGGAGGAAATAAGGATAGCTATAGGAGAATGCCAGTGAGTTGTTGGATTATCTGAGTTGTGAGTGGGTAGTGAAAGACAACCTCTTTGGTAGATTCCTATCCCTAACTCGCGGGTGACTTGTTGTTGAGATCTAGAACAAGAAATATATGTTTGGGTAGAACGTCTATCCCAAGCATTTGGTTACACAATTTTTTTAAAAGATAAGTGTTGTATCTTGTTTATGTGTTGCATTTATGGTTTATTTTGTTGTGCATTTACTCTTTGTATGAGAATGATTTATATGTTGTTGTGTTTGAGTTTAGTCGTTGCATTCATGCTTAATTTAGAATGTTGTAGGTGCATTTAATTAATGGTATCAGAAATGGTTAAATATGTATGATTAGTAATTGGTAAGCTACAAGAACTATTAGCAAAAATCTTTTGTTTTTTGTGTGTTTCTGCTGGTAGTGCCTCAGAGGAAGTTTTGAAACATTACACTGATTGGGGAAATTCTCGCACAGTTGGAAAGGTATTAGTGTGTACAATATGGCATCTTCCTCCATAGAGTATTTAGGCCAAAAAAAATGTCATTTGATGCTTCAAAATGGATTCAAAATATTTTAGATGGTTTTTTTGACCCAATTTTCCAAATTGGGACTGACAGCTAAAATGGATCTGCAAGTTGACTCCTCTAATTTTTTTCCACCTAGAAAGTACCGAGATAGATGAAAAAATATATAATGATACAATATGGATCATACCTCCCCATTTAGGGAAGATTTTGGTCCCCAAAAGCTTTACTAAATGAGGTGAGGAAATTTTTCCTCTAACTTCTCCTTGGAGTACCATTTTGTCTTTCCTGGAAGTTGTCCTTTCAACCCAATCTGTCAAAGGTCATGCTACTCCTGTCTTGTTGTTCTAGACCTCTTATGAAAAATTGTGTCCTCTACCAACTCTGCATGAGAATCTGGTGCTAAGTACTCTGTGGTAGGTAGGACTTGCTCCTCCTCCTGATCCTACATGGAAGGCTCATAGAGTTTCAAATTCTCCACATTTTCTACATAGTAAATACATATGTACGGGGGTAGACTGAGTTTTTAAGAATTATCTCCCACCTTATCTATTACCTCAAAAGGGCCATACCACAGAGCCTTGATCTTCTTATTATGACCTTATAGTCTTTCCTTGTTTAGTTATAACCAAACATTATCTCCCACTTTGAATGATTTTTTTTTTTTTGTGTTGATCATGTCGTGCCTCGTACCTTTCTTGTTACTTATTCAGTGTATCTTGTACTTGCAAATGGATTTGCCTAAGGAAGTCAAAGTCCTAACCCTATACGACTATCGGGCTATGTTAAATGTCGGGCCACTAGGAGGAGAAAGGGTTATGTTATTTTTCTTTGCATATTGTTCCATAACTGAGAAAAACATTTAAGAATTGTATTTTGTGAGAATAACAGAGGAAGAAGAGAATTCTATAGCATTCATTCAAGCCACAGTGTCAAAAGATAACTCCACAGTGAGCTCTCATTCCTTTGTATGTTCATTTTTATAACCAAAGAAAAGAGAGCAGAGCATAGGCCTCACCCTCCCACTAGGTTTTCTCCCATATTGTGTTTTCTAGATCAAATATTTTGTTCATTTGTGTGGATGGTGTGTACAATGTATTTTTTGCATGTTCTTTTGTTTTTATGTTTCAGTTATTTCTTAAATTCAAGTAAATCTAGTAATTAACTAATTCGAGATCCAAGGAAATAAACTAAAAAAATACGAGATTTTAGAATGGTTTAAGATATGTTGTGAAAAACTATTCCAATGAATATCCACAATAGTTTACAGATCAACACTCAAGTACATAGGAAATGCACATAACACATAAGTGGCACACCCATGCATGTAAGTGTTGAACTTGAAAAATACACTACACTCAAGCACATAAGCGACACACTCACAAACATAAATGGCACACCTAATATAAGAAATGCACCAATTCATATAAGTGACATCACCATACATAAGCAATGTCTTGATGCACATAAGTGATGCCCTCATGCACATAAGCAATGCACCTAACATAAGAGACACACTCATGCCTATAAGTGATACACTCATCCACATGAGTGATACACCTAACATAAAAAACATACTCTTGCACATGGACATAAACAACACATCCACGCTCATACACATAAGGATGCATTCATGCATGTAAGATAAGTGACAAAATTATACACATAATATGTTAACCCCTAATCCCAAATTCAAGGATCATTAACAATACAAATATGCTTAACATGTACCTCATAACCATATTTAACACATGCATGTATAACCTATTAATCTCGTACAACCCATTGACTTGTAGCTCCTATTAATGTTGAATCCTAAACTATTAATCTCGGACACCTAATGGTTGAACCCTAAACCATGCACGCCTAACCTACTATACAATACCCCCCAATGTTCAATGCACTAACCTCTATAACTCACTATTTTTTTTATCCCTATCATACTAACCCTTAATCTATTCAAGCCTAACTTGTTAACCCCTAAAACCTAACCTCTAACACCTAATGCATGACTAACTAATAGCTCATAAGTACTAACTCATGGATGAATAACACATTACCCATAAACCCACCATGGTACATGTAGAGTGTCTAAATATGGAGGCTTATTTCTGTATGAATAATCTATGTAATACAATGGAGCATTCAAGGTGAAAGTCAATTTTGTAACCTTTTGACTTTCACAAATCTCTCTATGCAAATGAAAGGGATTAAGATAATTAAGAGGGACTTCAAGCACTAAGGTATTATGAACTCGACCTTTTAATAGAACTCCATAAAACATTGAGCAATGTAATGATTAACTTCAAAGTTCCAATGGAAGGGAGAACATTCCCACATATTTTCTATTTTGTGAAATTATCCTTATTTTGAGTGGGGAAGTTGCTAGAATATTTATTCTTAGATGAAGTAGGATTTATAGTGGTCCGTCTAATTGAGGAGGATAAGAGTAGAGGCTTAATAGATAGATCTTGATATGCAAATTGTAGAACTTTGGATGTGAATCAATTCAAAGTTTACCAATGATCGGTGGTAACTTTTTGAAAAACTATAGATGCCTTAGTGGAGAGGCTATTTATAATATTTTTTGGTTATGGAGGGTGATATATACTCATGAAGGACGAGTTTCTCAGATTTTCAATCAACACAAAGATTCATATGGAACCTAAATCAATAAGGTCATGGAAATATTAATTGATTAGAGCTCAAATTTGTTAAGCACCTAAATCGATAAGGTCATGGAAAGATTAATTGATTAAAGCTCAAGTTTGTTAATCCTCTTTCTTATTAATATTGAGATCTAATATTGCTTTATTACTTTCATAAAAAAATCAACCTAACCCTATGTCGTGTGAGAATGTGAAATTGGTTATTATATTTGAAACAATAAAATAAATTTTCAATTCAAAGAACAATGCCATCAAGATCAAGTAAATTATCTCATAAGAAGAACTTCTACTTCCTTTTGCATAAAAATAAAATAAAATAGGAGAAACCATGTACTATAGCTAAACTCATTAGCCTTTAATGTCTACCCTTTGTAGTGGGAATATAAACCTATGTGCTTCTATTAGAAAATAATCCGCAACATTATCCTCTTTCACCTCATGACCATCAACATTCTTCAAAGATTCGGTGCCAAAATAGTGGCAATTCGTACTATAACAAAATCAATACTCATCATCCATAGATTCCCCATGTCATTGGGTATTTATTTTTCCTTTCCCCTCATAAGGATGTCTCTTAGAATCAAAAAATAAAAATCACACATTCACTCCCAAGGATACTCTATTAACATTCTATCTCACTAACCCTAACCCTAACATATTAACATCCCCTATGCATGCTACCTATGACCATATATTTTTTTCTTGGAAAATCTATTATGCCATGATAATTGTTAGTCCTTAACCTTGTTTTTGACTGATTGGGTGTCCTTAGTCCCTGTCCTACTCATTTTTCATGATTTTCTGTTAAAAATCTATTTTTACCTCTTGGTTTGGAAGATCATTTTTCAATCTTTATTGCACTTTTAAAATGATTTTTGAGGTTTTTAAAGATTAGGATTTGATATGAGAATTTTTTTGTCACATCACTTGTTGTTTCATTATTTGAATTTTCAAATTTTCCAAGTTAGAAAAGGCGTTGCAAGAATAGCGTTATTCCTGCAGCGTCATGAATGATCATTGTCCTGCATGCGCCACCGTGCCCATATCATGTCCTAACATTTTAAATCATGATTAGAGGATCTACATACCTCTTTATGATCTTTTTCAGTATGCTATTCGTATGATAACAACTATATTAAGAGGATTGAGTTGTACTCACCACCTCGACATCAAATCAAGATGCCCAATTATCATGAACGAAATCATTATCTACCTATTTTTGCATCACTGTTGTTCTATGCAGGGTTTGTAGGTAAAGAGATAACTTCTAGTTTTTAACAGCTCTCGGGAATTTAAGATTTGAACCTCGATATTCTCAGAATTGTCTACACGATCGTATCAACAATATGGCACCTAAAAAGAGTGGTCAGATAATCAGATTGGACCCTGAAGGAACATAATTGCTCGAATCATTCCCTTAGATGGCGCAGAAATTCAAGGATGTTGGTTGGTTCAACTTTTTCTTAACGTTCCATGGTCATGACAAACAGATCTCAATGACGTTTGCACAAAATTTTGATGGCTTCGAATCTATGGTTGGCAAACTTCTGATGCATGTGATAGAGCATTATATTGCTAAAGCCTGTAGATTACCAGTATATGGGGAAAGATGGTGGAAGAAGGAGAATGTAGTCATGGAGTTTGTGAATCTCTTTCTTATTTCATAAAAGAAAAACCCTAATTGGAACAAGGGTATACCACACAAATGGGTAAGGAAAGAGTGACACATTGACTTGATAATTATACACAAGTACATTACGTGTGAAGGCAGGTTTTCCTTGGTTCATATCTATCTCTATCATATCAGATTGTTGATTCATGTAAATGGTTATTACCCTCTTAACTTACCCTATTTTCTATTAAATTTTTTATCCAAGATGTCTAAGAGGATACAGTCCCATCCTGCTACAGTAAAAACAGTCTTTTTCATCAAGGTTTGATTAGAACATTAGTAGTCTTCTCCTTAAATGAAGTCCATAGATATTGGGACCGGTTAATCCAGTGCTTAAAACCGAATCTACAGTCATCCAAATACAAAAATGTCAAGGGGAAAAATCATGTAAAAGAGAAACAAACTTCTCAAGCCACCGAAATTTTATTGAAAGAAGATTCACCTGCAACTAGGGTAACTCGTGTTGGCAAGAGAAATTTACAAACTCAACAAGCTATTGGTGATTTTCCTGTAGGTAAAGATGATGATAAAGGCACTACTAGTCAAGGTAAGAAGACTAAAACGAATGAAGAGACTGACATTTATCCAGATCCAGATATAAAGAGGGAATTTCATGAATATGAAGTTTACACCACAAGTCCAGTTCAGACTCCAATCAAACAAAAACAACATTTTACAGGTAAGAAGAATGCAAAGTGTAAAAAACAGAGTAAAAAGAAAACACCTATACCTTAAATCCATAGAAGGAATTCTACCAGAGATGATAATAAATTTAGACTGAATTCAAAAGCAATGTTTCATCCTTCCATCAAGAAGGAGAATCTTATAATTATAGAAGATAATTCAGAGGATTCAAAGAAGGAGATCAAAAAATAGACAGCAACGTCTTCTTTACACATAACAGAGAAGGAATCTGAGGACTTGAAGAAGAAAAAAGAAGAGGGAAAGCATATTGCACAGTACTCCAGAAGACCCATGACCAGAGAAACTACAAAATCAGCTTCAGTATCTGAATCTGTATTAAGGGCACAAATGCAGTTTATGATGACATAAATGATCTTTTTCCAGAACTAGACAAAATGCAAGACCTTCTAGAAACCAGAGACTTTGACAACACTGAAGATGAATACCTTAGTTCTAGGCTATATTCTAAATATATATGTGATTAAATTAAGAAAACCCCAAGCTACTATAGATCTGAATTTACCTACCCATGTAGAGGAATATCTAGAATTTAAAGTGAAAGCAAGGAAGGAAAAAGACAGAGTAAAGGAGATGCTAACACAACAGGGACAAATGTTTTGGGAACTATAGCTATGTTTTCTTATGGAAACACTACATCTACATGCATTTCTTCAGTCAGTGGTACTAGAAACAACTTATTTGATGGAAGTGTTGCAAATGTTGCAATTTTAGAGGCTCAATTACTCAGTTCTGTCATCCAACAATCTACCTTTATTTTCACTATATCACATGTTCTCTTTGGAATAACATACAGTGGACCTATGGTACCACAACATGTCTCTTACAATTGAAATCACCCATTCTATGAACCTCATATGGTGTCTCAATAGTTGGCTTATACAACCTCAAAAAATAAGAAGAGCATAAATCAATACATGCATACTTTGTTTTTTACCTATTTTAGTCTTTATCCTCAAAAGTGGTTTCAGAACAAATGGAGATGAATTCGTTGAAACCAAAAGAGGTTTTTGTTGGGAACAGACCCCTTCACAAAAAAATCTCTCGGTTTTTACATAGTTATCACATTTTAAGAGATTCAAATATATCTTTGAGGCCTAATTTTCAGAGATTTCATAATAAATAATTTCTTGTTTTAGTCAATAATTTTAGACAAGGTTTCAGAACATATAGAGATGAATTTTTGGAAACCAAAATAGGTTTTTGTTGGGAACAGAACCCTTCAAAAAACCCTCTCCCGGTTTTTACACAACTATCATAGTTTTGGAGATACAAAGAGATATTTGGACCATATTTTTCGGGAATTTGCCAGATTTATTTTCCTAAAAAACATCATGGACAACAATTAATGAGCCACCTTATCAATTCGACTTGAATATCATATCTGATATCCTCCTTGATTATTTGAAACATGAAACTAAATATTGATGAGGAGGTTTTCAGGTCCATTTCTTTTGGATCTTGATAAATATGTATCATTTCTATATAAACAGGGTAGAAGGAGAAGTAAGGGGTCGATAAGTTGGGCATTCAAAGACCTTTTTGTAAAATACATTGTAAGACAATTTATATTCCATATTGATACTAAATGGCAAAGGCATGTTGATGGTCATATCCTCTTTCATATCTTATTCTATTTCTTTTCTTACTTGAAGTCATTTATTCTGTTGCAATGCATTTGATTTCCTGATTTTAAGTAACAGTGAAAAATTTGTTGTTTTTGTTTATTATCAAGATTGTATTCAAGTACATGTTCTTTATCCTCAATGACATTTTGAAATATGAAATCCATATGGAGTTGAAAAACTACATACTCTCATATATTCCCTTCTTTATTCACATTATTTTCTGATCTATTAAGGTGACTACCATTTACTAAATCAGTGGGATGTTTTCTTGCTTTTACATTTGAGTTATATGTTTATTTGAATTCTTGAACCAACTTTCAACCATTTTCTAAAAATCTATTTCAAAACCCTTAAAAAATACCATTGCAGTAACCTGACAATGCCCTAGATTGCCCTCTCATATTAAGTGCAACTTTAGAGACTAACATATTTTAATGTCGTTGTCGGGGACGAAGGAACAAAGAATTTATCCTTGGGAGAACGACGACGATCAATTCTATCTCTTGATGGTGAACAAGAGTTGGACACTTTTTATGACTATATCATTTACTTGGTGACTCCATGAAGGAAGAATCCATTGGCAACTCCACTGATCCAAGATGTCGAAGGCTATGGAAGCCATTTTGGCTTGTAGGTTTGCTTCATTTGATTTCTTCGGTATTCCTAGTTTTCCAAATGGTTTGCCTACTATGCATGAATGGGGAGACTACCTTCCAATGATCCAAAAAGGATCCATAGAAGCCTAAGAACAACTCAGGACACTCATAATTCCTTTAACAGATAGAGAAAGGGCTAAAATTCAAAGTTCCCAAAACTCAGTTAAAATTCCATGGTCGCGAAGAGCGCGTCACAAGCTTTCTAACGGCGAAAACGACTCGTCAAACAGAATTATAGATCGAAAAACATAAGCAGTCAAAGTTCAAATCAAACTTGGTCAAAAAGTTAAAAGGTCAAGGTGACATGTGTCTCCACTGAAAGGGTGACATGTGGCATGTTCATACAATTGACGTGGAAGAGTGTTGAGTTGGCATGGGATGATGTGGCAAGGTCGTACAAGTTTGATGGCATAAACGTGGGAGAATTAGGTTGTGAGAAATGTCATTTTTGTGGGCAAATATTATGTTGCCACGTGGCCCAGTCGTGGGCTACCACATGACACCCCTCCAGTCTAGTTGGCAAGTGGTAAAATTATATGACTCCCCAAGAGTCGAAATCCTAACGTCCTAGCCCAAAGGCCTTACAACTCCATGCTAGCCAACATACCACTATGTATTTCTTGTTTATAATATGACAAGAATATTATTTAAGTTTAATGATTTAAGTGGGCGGAAAAGGAAAGGGGCTATGCCTTCATCCCAACCCTTGGCTATATGCTAAACCATGTGACCACATTTCAAACACACATCATGTATGGCATACCTGCCATAATATCCGCCATTCTAGTATTTAGTGCGCACGCCAAATCTAGTTGCAACCACATGCTAAAAGGGGAGTCCATGGGACTCAATCACAGGACCTCCACTAAACAAACACTCTAAATATAGCCCCACCTACCAGCGCACCAAGCGCCCTCTTTATTGCATAACTGCCAACTTTTTATATAAAAAGGGGTGTCCGCCAGTGTACAAGGACAGAGGAGAACCAAGAGTGCACTCGTATGGATTTTGGCATGCATTTCAAGATTTTCTCAGTCATTTATTACAGAGGCACAACACGAAAATCAAGGCAGGGGTGTCTGTTGGGCCTGAAAGTGCTAGACTCGGATCGAGGCGTGGAGATAATCATTTTTAGGTAATTCAATGCCACGAACGCGATGGTGATGTTAGTTTTCTGATCTGAGAAAAGATTTTGTAGCTTAACTCCAGAATGAGGTATACTGATGTATTTTGACCAATTCTTTTGTGGAGTTAATGAAAAGACCTACCCATTTGAGAGCAAGACCCGGAGACGTAGTCCACCAGGGAAAAAATCCATTATCAATCTCTTTGCGTTCATATTGCATGGTTATGTCTCTTTCCTTTTGAGCTTTTCCTTCTTTATGGTGTACTTTAGTTTATGCTCATTTTATCCAATTCTTTAAAATGCCACCTCATGAAAAGGTCCTGGATCATGTTGGTATCATAGAAGTCATCTTTGATATGAATTGTTGAGTATGAATTCTTACTAGGGCCAAGAATAAGCAGGGTGAAGGAACTCTTAAGACGTTCAATCCCGAAGTTGATTGTGCATCCCGAAGGAGGAAAATAGCAACAGAGGACAAGCGTGATGAACAAGAGAAAAACTTTCACATGGTCTTTTATCACATGTTAGAAATAGTTGAATGAATCTATGGAGATTACGAGAAGATGATGAAGAAGAAAGGGAATAAAAAGGAATCACCATCAGATGATGATGCTTCGGTAAACCAAGGGGCTGGAGGAGATCCTCCTGAGCCCCCATCTTCGCTTTCAAGTTCTAGTTCTTCCTCCTCTGAGCATTCTCATCACTCTTAGCATTCTAACTGTAAAGCCTCTTTTAAGAATCCATTATTAAAGCTTGATGTAAAGTTTGTTTTACCTATGTTTAATGGAGATGTTAATCCTGAAAAACTAGATAATTGGATCCGACAAGTTGAATTATATTGTCGTGTTCAACATATTGATGAAGAGGAAGTTAAAGTGAAACTGGCTTCTCTTTAGTTGGAAGGCACCACTCTCGTATGGTGGGAGATAAAGCTTCAGGACATAAGTAAGTGTGGTAATATTCTTTCCTCATGGTCAGAATTTAAATCAGAGATAAGGAAGCAGTTCTATCCATTAGGGAATTTACATAAAGCGATGATGGAATGGAAAACTTTAAGGCAAGGTAAAGGTTAGACTGTACAAAGTTTCACAGAAGAATTTAGGAAGAAATCTATAGCATTGAACATTCCTTTAGATTCTTATGAAACTTTAATGAAGTATATTGGCACACTTCATAGTTATATTCATCATACTTTACTCTTGTTTAACCCCACTAGTCTTGATGAAGTTTGTGTGCAAGGCACTCACCTTGAGAATAGGGGGAAACATGTTCAAAAAGATCCCATGAAGAAACCTTCAAGTTTCCCACAAAATACTTTCAATAAGTTTAAAAGGAAGGAAAAGAAGACCGCTACAGTGACGAGAGAAGGAGGAAAACCATCTTGCACTCATTGCAAGAAGGGTGGTCATGATGAAGAACATTGTTGGAAACTGCATCCAGAAAAGAAACCAAAACCGTTCGGTGGAAAGGGGAAGACAAAGACCGTTGCTACAGTGCAACAAGATCTAGGTTCTAATTCAGGATATGAAGGAAAGATCACAACGATTGGAGTACAAGGTAAAGATTCTCTTCATGCTAGTTCAAGTTCCAATGATGAATCTCATATTGATGAATGAAAAAGGAATGAGTTATTTCATATAAGAGTTGTATCTAAACATACTAAGATAGATACATTATTCGATCCATGTTCCCAAGTAAACTTAATATCTGAAGCACTTGTCAAGAATATGGGTCTTGTAACGAAACCACATCCAAATCCTTATCCTCTTGGTTTGGTATGTGATAAAGAAAAACTTAATGTCACCAAACAATGTAGGATCATATTTTCTTTTGCTTCAAAGTTGATTGATGAAGTGGATTTGGATGTTGTACCACTTGATATATGTGGCATAGTGTTGGGGAGTCCTTATCTTTATGATAGAAAAGCGGTCTTCTTTTGTCATGACAACAAATACCACCTTACTAAAGGGGGAGTGGAATATATTGTTAGATCTCACAGCATGAGGGTAAATACAACACTTATTAGTGCAGGACAAATGAAAAGGCTCATAACCACTAATAAGAGATATGTACTCATGGTCATCAAAGAGAAAGATGTCAGGACATCCGACGCTTTCCAAGGATGTGATCTATCTCATAAAAATGAATTAATTGATATTATTTCTAAGTATGATGATATTTTTCAGGAACCAGATGGATTACCTCCTAAGAGGGAAATCCAACATGAGATACATCTTCAGCAGGATTCTCCTCTTCATAATGTGGGCATGTACAGGATGTCAATTGTGGAGATGACAAAGATCAAGAAGCAGGTACAGGGCTAATTGGATCAAGGGGTCAGCAGGCCTAGTTCATCTCCTTGTGGTTCTCCGATCGCGATGGTTCCAAAAAAATATGGAACATGGAAAATGTGTGTCGATTACCAGGCCTTAAATAAAATCATGGTGAAAAATCGATACCCTCTTCCTCGTATAGATGATTTACTTGATCAATTGAAGAATATTTTTATTTTTATTTTACTAAGTTGGATTTGCGCAGTGGATATCATCAAATCAAGGTTGCAAAACATGATGCATGGAACACTTCCTTTAAAACCAAACAGGGATTGTTTGAGTGATTAGTTATGTCATTTGGGATTTGTAATGCTCCGACAAATTTCATGTGTGTGATGAATGAGGTATTCAGGCCTTTCCTATATGAATTTGTGATTGTGTATTTAGACAACATTCTTGTTTTTAGCGGGACTTGGGATGAACATATAAGGCATGTAAAACAAATATTGGATACTTTGCAAAGGGAAAATTTGTATGTGAAAATGTCTAAATGTAAATTTGGAAAGACTGCACTTGTATACTTAGGTCATATTGTAGGAGGAGGACAATTGAAAATTGATCCTTCCAAAATTGAAGTAATTGTAAAATGGCTTGAGCCAAAGAGTGTAACAGAAGTCTGAAGCTTCTTAGGTGCAGTCCAATATTGGAGGAGATTCATTTCCAACTTCTCCTTTATAACAACTCCTTTGCATGCCTTAACCAGTGTGAATAACACCTTTTAGTGGGAATGAAAGAAACAAAAAGATTTTCACACTTTGAAGGAGAAGATCAGTACCGCGCCAGTATTAGCACTGTCGAATCTTCAACATCTTTTTGAGATTGAGACAGATGCCAGTGGATACGCTATGGATGCAGTATTGATGCAATATCGTAAGCCTATCTATTACCACTCTGAGACTTTTAACCAAGTTGTTGTTAACTATCCTACATATGATAAAGAGTTGTATGCATTAGTCCAAAGCATAAAGAAATGGAAGCATTACTTGTTAGGTAAGGAAACAATTATACATACAGATCACCAATCCTTACAATATCTTCAAGAACAAACCAAACTGCAACAATATCAACACTATATATGGATGGGTTTCCTACAACAATTTCATTTGGTAATCAAGTACAAGAAGGGTACAAGTAACAAGGTAGATGATATGCTTTCTAGACCTCCTGTTGTTGCTTCTATTATTTTGAAGAATACTTCTTTATCTCATGATAGCTATGTAGAGAAATATGCAATCGATGAAGATTTTAAAGAAGTATATGAGAAGCTAAACCATGGTGCACAGGTAGAGAACTATTTTCTACAAGGAAAATTACTCTATCATATTGGGAAGCTATGTATTCCTACAAGTGAACGAGTCCATGTAATACGAGAAGCTCATACTTCTCTTGTGTCTAGGCATTTTGGGGTAGGAAAAACTATGGCTCATTTGCAGAGGTTTTGATATTGGCCTCAAATGAAAGCAACTGTAACTAAATATGTAAAGGGGTGTGTGATTTGTTTTACTTGTAATCCCACTAATAGAAAATTGAGGCTATACTCATCACTTCTTGTTCCATCCCATCCATGGGAAATCATTTCCATGGATTTTGTAGGGGGTTTACCCATGACCAAAAGGCATCATGATTATTTGTATGTTGTAGTGGATAGGTTCAACAAGATCTGTATCTTGATGCCATGTAAAAAGCAGATCATTGTTGAGCAGACTGTTAATCTCTTCTTTCAGTATGTTTGGGTTCATTTTGGGTTATCCACATCCATTGTCTCGGATCGAGATACTCGATTCCTTGGAGATTTTTGGAATAGCTTGTGGAGAATGATGGACACCAAATTGAAGAGGAGAACTTATTTTCATCTGCAGATCGACAGACAGACAGAGGTGGTAAACAAAACAATGGTACTTTTTCTTCGAGGCTACTGTATCATGCATCCTAAGTTATGGGATGAACATATACCCTATGTACAACATTCTTATAACTGAGCTTTACATTAATCCATTTAGAGTTCACCTTTTTAGACGTGTTTTGGGTACCTACCAAAGGTTCCTTTGGACTTGATGTATGGTAGAGATGTCGATTTGAATGAAGAACAAACAGAGGACAAATCCCACAAGTTCATCTAGAGGATTCAACGGATACACCAGGAAGTCAGGGAACAGTTGGAGAAGAGTCAAGAACAATATAAATCTTGGCATGACAAGCATAGGTTTGATCATTAGTTTCGGTTTGGAGACCAGGTATGACTTCGTATCAGCAAGGAACAATTGAAGGGTGAAGGCAAGAAACTCAAGCCCATCCGATATGGACCCTTCACTATCTTGGAGAAAAGTGACACTAATGTTTTTCGTTTAGATCTTCCACCGTATATGCAGATTTACTCCGTTGTGAACGTAGAGAACTTGAAACTTTTTAAGCATCCCATGATCATGGATCGGGATGAGGAAGTTTCAATACCTTCAATTGATGAGTTTTCACCTAAGTACTTGGATAATTTATAGGAAGATATCATCCTGGATAGAAGGACGAGGACTTCACGCAGGGGTGATGTTGATTATCTTCGAGTAGGATTAAAGGACACACAACCAAGCAAGGCAAAGTGGATTGAGAAGGAAAAAGTGAGGGGACTCTTCCCTCACTTACCAGTTGATTGATGAAAGCTTTTGGTGGTCCAAAAAGCTCTTAGTGGGAAGGCATGATCCAAAAAGGATCCAGAGAAGGATAAAAACAACTCAGGACACTCAAAATGGCTTCAACAAACAGAGAAAGGGAAAAAATTCAAAGTTCCCAAAACTTAGTTAAAATGGCATGGTCGTGAAGAGTGCATCGCAATATTTCTAACAGAGAAAATGACTCATCAAACGGAGTTATGGATCGAAAGACATAAGTGGTCAAAGTTCAGGTCAAACTTGGTGAAAAGGTCAAGGTCACATGTGTCACCACTACAAGGGTGACATGTGGCACGTCAGTACAACTGATGTGGTAGAGTGTTGAGTTGGCATGGGATGACGTGGAAAGGTCGTACATGTTTGATGGAAAACACGTGGGTGAATTAGGTTGTGACAAGTGTCATTTTCGTGGGAAAATTTTATGGTGCCACGTGGCACCCCTCCAGTCTAGTTGGAAAGTGGTAAAATTATATGACTCCCCAAGAGTCAAACTCCTAACCTCCTAGACCAAATGCCTTACAACTCCACGCTAGCCAAAATACCACTATGTAGTTCTTGTTTATAATATGACAAGAATATTATTTAAGTTTAATGTTTTATGTGGGTGGAAAAGGAAAGGGGCTAGGCCTTCGGCCCAACCCTTGGTTATATGCTAAACCACACGACCATATTTCAAGAACATGCCATATATGGCATACCTGCCATATTATCCTCCATTCTAGCCATTTAGTAACCGCCCACCATATTTATCTCGCGTGCCTAATCTAGTTGCAACCACATGCTAAAAGGGGAGTCCACGAGATTTGATCCCAAGACCTATGCCAAACAAACACTCTAAATATAGCTCCAACTACCAGTGCAACAAGCACCCTCTTTATTGCATAACTGCCAAATTTTTATATAAAAAGTGGTGTTCGCCGGTGTACGGGGACAGAGGAGAACCAAGAGCACGCTTGTACGGATTTTAACACGGATTTTGGCATGCATTTCGAGATTTTCTCCGTCATTTATTGTAGAGGCAGGGGTGTCTCTTGGGCCTGGAAGTGACAAACTCAGATTGAGGCATGGAAACAGTCATTTTTAGGTAACTCGACACCAAGAACGCAACGGTGATTTTAGTTTTCTGATATGAGCAAAAATTTTGTAGCTTAACTCCAGAATGAGGTATACTTATGTATTTTGCCCAATTATTTTGTGGAGTTAATAAAAAAACCTACCCATTTCAAAGCAGGACCCAGAGACGTAGTCTACCAGGGATGAACTCCGTTATCAAGTTCTTTATGTTCATATTGCATGCTTATGTCTCTTTCCTTTTGAGATTTTCCTTCTTTGTAGTGTACTTTAGTTTATTCTCATTTTATGAAATTCTTTAATAAGTCACCTGACGAAAAGATCCTGGAACATCCAAGGTTCAGAGGAGATGATCACGATCATCCTGCACAACACTTGATTGATTTTCATCAATACATGGACCAACTTGATATTCATCATGAAGATGTATTGCTGAAGATGTTTATGTACTCCTTGGAAGGAGAGGGGAGACAATGGTATCGATCTCCTCATGTTTCCAGTATTTCTTCATTAAATGATTTCCATGCTACTTTTCATTCATGTTGTAAGAGGATTTATCCCGTCGGATGCCTCTTGAATGATTGTTGTGAGCAATTTAAATCTCTTAGAAAAAAATTCAGCAGGATTTAGTGATGAGATCAGTGAAGATATTTAGAAATGTTCTCATAATGCTCCTAACAGTTTTGATGGCCATTTGGATGGGTCTCTACGTGAAACTGGAAATATTTGTGAAGGGCAGTATTTTAGTGAATAAATTCTTGAAAATTATATTGATGGTGAACAATTTTTTTTATCATTTCCAGTTGAAATCAATCAAAAGTCTCCATCCTATCATGATGCAGAAGATTTGATCATTCATGATACTTACTATCATTCTTCTTTTCAAGGATAAGTTTTTCAAGATGTTGTTGATGATAGTGTCATGGATAGTATGACAACAAATTTATTGGATTTTCATAATGAAATTTTTGTTCCAAAAGACCAGGTTGTTCATTTGTGTTCTTTCTTTGGAGAGCATAATGAAAAAAAAAATTGTGAATTTCAAAATTTAGAATTTTTTTATAGTCAACCTATATATGATGAATATGAAAATGGAGAAGAGCAGAATTTCACATCAACATTCATTAGCCTGTGCAACAATGAGCCCGTCTTTTTATGAGTATGAATTTGATATAGGAGAAATAGATGAAGGAAATCAGCTTATCCAAGTTGTTGTCATTCATTGTCATAAAACAAGTGATGTTCATGTGTTGTTTCAAGGAAATCAAGTGGATTATGGTCTCACAAATACAATAGAAATTGAAGGGGAGCAGTTTGGGTTTTTTCATCAGCTGGAATTTTGTCATATTATATATGATCCAGTCCTTAAAACCGAATCTATAGTCAACCAAATCCAAAATTGTTAAGGGGAAAAACCCTGTGAAAGAGAAACTGACTTCTCAAGGCACCAAAATTTTATTGAAAGAAGATTCACCTACAGCTAGGGTAACTAGTGCTGGCAAGAGAAAATTACAAACCCAACAAGCTATTGGTGATTTTCCCGTAGGTAAAGATGATGATAAAGGCACTACTAGTCGAGGTAAGAAGCCTAAAATGAATGAAGAGACTGACATTTATCCTGATCCAAATATAAAGAGGGAATTTGATGAGTATGAAGTTTACACCACAAGTCCATTTCAAACTCCAATCAAACAGAAACAACAATCTATAAGTAAGAAGACTGCAAAGGGTAAAAAACATAGTAAAAAGGAAACACCTCTACCTAAATTACCTAGAAGGAATTCTACCATATCTGCTAATAAATTTAGACTGAATTCAAAAGCATTGTTTCATCGTTCCATAAAGAAGGAGAATCTTATAATTATAGAAGATAATTAAGAGGATTCTAAGGTGAGATCGGAAGA
>CBVK0100352342.1:0-21162 GCA_900067695.1 Picea abies
TTTCAGATGGCAAAAGGTTTGCAAGCCTACTGACTCATTTCTCCTCTTCCAAATAAAATGTTTGAGGTGTTTCAAGTGTCCTTCTCATGTCATTATAGGCACGACATAGGCATCATGGTAGTATGTTTCCCTGACACTTGCGACACTTGTGAGCAACATGCGACAGTTGCGACCTTGTGAGAAAAATGCGACACTTGCGACACTTGTAATGATGACACTTGCAACACTATCGAAGTGAGCAATTTTGACGTGTAACAGTAACAACTCTAGGAATTCCTTGGATTACTCTCTAATTCCCTTCTTCATATAAGCAAGTGAAGGCCTTGTTCTGATAGTGCAAGATGGCATGGTGTTGGTCCAACTAGTCCATCCCAATTAGATAGTCATAAGAGCCTAACGATAAAATGTTCAAATTGGCCTTTGTGCTCAGTCCATTCATGTCTATAGGACAAGACTTGACTAACTTCGTGACCTTCTTTTTTGTTCCTGTAGCTAGTTGTACTAACCAAAACTTTTCATGTTTGCTTCTTATCAAATGAAAACTTTCTACCACTCTAGGGTCTATATAACTATGGCTAGGCCCTCAATCAACTAAAATAGTAAATGGTTCGTTTTTTATCATACATTCTACTTCAATCATGTGCGAATGATACTCAGCTTGCTTGTGGTCCAAGGCTGCATAGATCCTTGGAATTCTACTGCCCATGTCCTCCACTATTTCATCTTGCTGAACATTATGCAGAACTCTTACTTTATCATTTATGTGGGGGCAATCTTTATACCTATGGATTTATTTACAATCCCAACATTCCATAGGTGGCAGCCTTTACATTTTCCCACTCACTTCAACCTTCCTGGGCTCTCTAAGACATGGTTGTTCTTGAAGACTATTTCTGAAAAAGGGTGGTTTATTTGCCTTCTACCTTTGTTCTTTCTTGAACTTTTTCTAGTCATCCCAAGCCTTCCAAAAGGTAGGCTTTTCTCTTTGTTGTTCAACTAAGCACTTCACTCTTCTTATCGTTTCTTCCATAGTATTTGGGTCATCATACCAAATATTATCCCCAATAGGAGGCAGTAATCCACTCAAGTACCTCTGAATGACACATACTTTGGTAATTCCAAAAATTTTCGTTCATAATCAACAATGGTCTTGTTGTCCAACTTGAGCTCAGATAACTCTTTCATCTTTTTGTCATAATATATTTTAGTTAAGTATTTCCTCTCGAAATACCTTTTGAATTCTTGTCATGTGATGTCCCTTTCCTTGATGTGTTGCACCTACACAAGTTGATCCCACCACATGGATGCCTTTCCCTTCAGTTGATACATGGAAATCCTGCCCTCTGCATGAGAGGAATAATTATGCAGTTGAAATTATTTACTCATACCCAACAACCAAGTTTCGACATCTTCCTTCTTATTATGTTCTCCATCGAATGTTGGAGGCTTGATCTTGTTCATTTCCCCTTTCAATTCATCCATCCCAGATCTCATGTGCTTTCTGGTAGGAGATGGGATTGAACTACTGTTGGCTTCCCTACTGGAAGTCTTTGGGGAGCGATGACGATGTCTGTTGACACTCCTTGATATTCTTTTCCTCTCAGGGGTCCTGTGACTCTCTGTATTGCTTGAGTCACTCTCATTTTTCAATTTCTTTTCTATTCTTTCGAGATTCTTCAACATCCTTAAGTTGAATTCACCCTACTTATCCCTGACTTTCATGAGCTTTTGGCTATCAGCTCGGCAATCTTGGGCATCTCTCTGCAATATTTCAATGATTTTCATCATATGTCCTTCCTTATCCATCTCTTTTCCTTGCCCATTAGAGTTTGACCCTTCGACTCCCAAGTTGACATTCCTTTCTTCTCTTTCGTTCTTTGAATTGGAGGCAATATACACCTCTTCCATTCTCTACTCTCAACGACAACCCTATTTGGTTCTGGCACTTGGTAATCTTCTGCAAACACATCCACAGACAATAGGGATTTGTTAGGTCATCATTCTTAGCAAATTCCACCCTTCCAAAACCATTCTTATTTAAGAAAACGCTTCGACGTAAAAAAAAATTCAAGTTTTTCTTGGCTCTGTAATTTTTGGGTGATAGATCCCTCTTTATCCCTACCCTCGTAACTGAAGGTCATGACCAAATGCTATACTACTAAGTGCTACATGGGATTTAGACCTTCGAAGAGTTTAAGGAATACTCATCTATCTCCTGGAGTTTTGATTTACCAAATTCATGTAAATCAGGTGGATCAATGGTCCACATTTACCCAACATCCAATGGTTAAAATATGCTACAGTTCTTCTGTCTTTGAGGATTTTGGGACTTCGGGTTTCGGGGTTTCAGGATTTTGTTAACTGGGAGATTGAAATGTAGTGACCCAAACCACTGGTCACTCCATTCCCCGAACTCCGAAAATTCGATTTCCTTACCCTCCGGGCCCACAACACAGTTTTCTCCCACCAAGGTAGTGACACATGGTCTCCTTAAGAAGGTCCACCTCACTCCGAGCGATGTCATGGGGCCCCACTACTTTCACTTTTCATTTCGGAGTTTCGGGCAAAAGGAGTTCATGCATCCACACATCTCGAACTTTTGTTTGCCGAAATTATGAAATTATGGTCTATCATCTACTTGATCCAATGGTCCTGACTCCCCATGATCCGACGACTCAGATCTCATCATAATTTCATGTATCAGGATTTTGTGTGTCATGAGGTTGAAAGATTTTCCACCTTCATCCTCCCTATTCTCAAAATGTCGATTTCTTCCTGGACAATTAACGGTCCAGATCTCTCATAGATCGACGGTTGTGATCCAATCATGAATTCGCATTTCGTGAATTCTCACGAAATCACCCTTAGACCATTTCAAGTCACGAGTCAACGAAAGGTTGATCGCTCTCCACATGTCCTTTCCGATGGACGGTCCTGACGAATTCTGTATTTCACGTATCGTGATTTCCACACTCCTGTGCAACTCCAAAGGGTTTTAAACCTTGTGCACATTCTCCAGATTTAATAGTCGTGAGGGTTCTCCTTTCCTCCCGAACAGATTCTATGGATCCAACACTTCTAGTGTGGAGTTCTCTCTCTCCCTATGGCCATATACCACGCTAGCTGTAGTTTTATAATACCACTACACCTCCTGAGCTTTGTAACATGGTCAAGTAGTCCGTTGATACTCAGAAACATTTTAAGGTCTGAAATTAGTCCTCCAGACACAATTTCTTCTCAAAACATTGGTCCAAAGACCACTTATCCATCCCATCTAGGCTCAACATTGAAACTAGGCTCTGATACCATACTGTAACGCCCTTGGCCATCAACCCCATGGTCGGGCCAATGCTACTATGCGGAAAAACACTTCTATAACACATTATGCATTCTAATGAACTTAAAACGCTTAATTTACAGTTAAACATAGAATTACTGCTAGCATTTTAGAGTTAATGGAAATAAAAATAATTCATATGCACACAAAAATATGTGACAACATTGCAAGATTCACATGTATGCAATTTAATTAATTACAGAATTAGAACACATAGTGACACTTATCTTTGAAACTTTCATGCACTGCCAACTACATGTAGACCTTCCACGAACCTCCCAGCCTTAGACCACGTTTCTCATCAGTCTCAGTAGTAGGTCACCCCCGAGCTGGGAGTAAGCTCCACCGGGTAAGGAATTCTAGGCTAGGTAAGGTTTATAAGAAGAATACATGTAAAAGAAGGAGGATTCTCTCCCAAGAACCACTTATGCCCACTGCCCACAGACTCTCCTTCCCCACATGCCTGTCCCACCCTAGGAGTATACACCTTCTCTGCCACCTAGACAGTCCTTCGACTACTAACCTCCCTTGCCTTGGGCTTAAGCAACATACCGAAATGAAAATCTCCGAGCTCTGTGGAAGCTACAGGGTTCCTTCCAGGAGATATCTCCTTCCTCTGCACACTCTCTTGCCTGGAGAGAGTCACTCATAGGATGGGTAACTTGCCTCTTCAACAAAAATCACCTCCCTCACACTGCCCAGCAAGCCTCACGCAATCTAGGACTACTTGGTCATAATAGTCAATTGGGAAAATGGGTATGGACACCCAAAAACAAAAATGATCAGTGCTAAAGCATAGCGCGACTCTGCGATTACAGGATGTGTTAAGCTTTTCGGCAAGCAACACAGGATGCACAGCTCAAAAATTTTGGAACATTCAGTTCTCCCAACCAACAATAAGGAGCAGACTCACCTCTCTAGTTTTAGAGATGTGTAAGGTGTAAAAAGGTTCAATCACAAAGGCCCAATGTGTATAGATGAAGGATGGAGGAATTGGAAGGTCGAACCTCAGATTTGGGTGATGGTTGGAGGAATGCCCACCCCTCTCCTATGCAACAGTCGACGGAATGGAAAAAATAACTCCCAAAATGGATCATTTCCTGGATTAAATCGCATGCACCTAGGTCGACACATCTCGCCCATGAAGCTGCATGCCTACCTCCCCAGGAACTTAGGACAAAACATATATTTCACATGGATTTTGGGATAATATTAAAATATTATTCCCAAGGACTTAAGCCCCTAGGCTCCACACTTAGCCTCTCTTTCCAACCTTCCAGCCCCCAATCCCTTACCCAGGTTTTGTGGAAGCTTAGTTTTCCATCACTCATTCATCGTGGTCGGTCCACATGCATAGATTTTTTGTATTAATACTATGCATAATTACATGTGCAAAAATCAAGCTCCTAGCCTTCAACACTTAGTATCCATGGCCTAATAACACATAAGCCCACTAGCTTATATAACTTGGCTCACCAGCCTTATAAACTTGAATTATAGTTCATAAACAATCTTTATACTTGATAGACATGATTTACAACAGGGCTTGGCCTTGGGGACATACGATTCCCTCCCCTTATTTTTGCACTGTCCTTAGTGCAACTTTACACTGCATTTGCAATCTTTTCAAAATTTTCAAAAAGATGCAGGTACTCTGCCCGCATAACATCTTCATGCTTCCATTTCATGTCCTCAGCACCATACCAGGTCCACTGGACCTTTACAATCCCTATAGCTCGATTTTGGAGTTGTTTGTTTTTCCTGTTCAATATGCACACAGGATGCACTTGTAGGACACCTTCTTGTTCCACCTGAATCACATTCCAATTGATAACATGATTAGCATATGGTATATATTTCTTAAGAAATGAAACATGAAACAAATTATGTACAGTCATGGATGCAGGTAATGCAAGCATATATGCAACTGGCCCAATCCTTTCCAGTATTTCAAATGGCCCACAAAATCTGGTTGCCAACTTGGCGCAACTTCCTAGCTTCAGGGAACTCTTGTTAGCTTTCACATTTAGGAAAACATGATCACCCACTTTGAACTCTCTGTGGGTTCTATTCTTATCAGCATAAATTTTTTGCCTATCCTGGGCAGCTTTCAAATTCTGCTTAATTTTTATCATTTGGTCCTCCATCTCCTTGAGAAACTCTGGCCCAACTACTGTACTATCAGCTGGATTATCCTAGCTCACTGGAGTGTTGCACTTTCTTCGATAAAATGTTTCAAATGGGCTCATCTTTAAAAATGCATGATACCCATTGTTGTAAGTGAATTCTACCAAGTGCAGGTAGTCTTCCCATCTTGATGGTTTGTCCATCACATACATTCTCAGTATGTCTTCTATTACTCTATTCACCCTCTTTGTCTATCCATAATACTTGGGATGATAAGTTGTACCAAGGTTCATATTCATTCTGAATCCTTTGAACAATCTTTTCCATAAATTTGAGGTGAATTTTGGGTCTCTGTCGGACACAATCATTTTAGGAATTATGTGAAATCGTGCCACTTCCCTTATGAAAATATCAACAACATATGCTGCCTTGTGAGTAGTTTTCAGTGGAATAAAATGGGCAGCTTTTTTAAGATTGTCCACGACCACCATGATCGAATCATGCAGCTTGGTTGTTCTAGGAAATCCCATAATAAAATCCATTGTTACTACTTCCCACTTCCACTCAGGAATGGGTAAAGGTTGTAGCAACCCTGCTGGGTGCCTATACTCAGCTTTAACTTTCTAGCACTCCATACACCTGGCGATGTATTCAACGATATCTCTCTTCATACCCGAACAAAAGTAATGGCTCTTGACCACTTCTATTATTTTATGATATCCAAGGTGCCCTGCATAAGGCACATTATGCATCTCCTGCAAAATCATTTATTTCAAGCACTAGACATTGGGTACAAAAATTATGTTCTTGTACAATAGTATTCCATCTGTTTCCAATTTATAAATTTCCATCTTCTGTGGCATCTTACCCTATTGTAGCTTGGCTACCAATTCTCTATACTGCAAATTTGCATTTGCAGCCTCCAAAATTTTGTATTTAATATCAGTCTGATACATGCTAATGCTTATAGCATGTAATTCATGCACCCTCCTATTGAGTGCATCAACCACTTCATTCTTCTTTCCTTTGATATTCTTGATCTCAAAGTCGTACTCACACAAAATTTCCATCCACCTACTTTGTCTAGCGTTTAAGGTTGGCTGATCAAACAAATATTTCGGACCGTTATGGTCTGTTTTGAGTTCAAACCTCCTTCCCATGAGGTAATGCTTCCATTTCTTTAGAACATGAACTCTGGCTGCCAACTACAAGTCATGGGCTGCATAGTTCTTCTTGTGCTCTTTTAATTTTCTGGACTCATAACAGATTACAAATTCATTCTGACTGAGGACCCCTCTGAGTCCTTCTTTGCATGCATTAGTGCATACTATGAAATCTGCATTTGGATTTGCAATGCTTAGGATTGGAGAACTGGTTAACAGCTGCTTCAATCGCTGGAAACTTTCCTCACATCCCTCTGTCCAGTGAAACTGTTTCCCCTTTCTTTGTAAGGAAGTGATAGGGTGAGCTATCTTGGAAAACCCTGCGATGAACCTTTTGTAATAACTAGTCAATCCCATGAAGGATCTAACTTCCATTACATTCCTTGGTGCTGACCATTCTCTAATGGCTTCAATCTTCTCAAGGTCTACCACTATCCAATCCTTCGAGATAATATGTCCCAAGTAATGGATCTGTTCCTGATAAAACAAGCACTTTCTCAGCTTGGCATACATTTGGTGCTCTCTTAGCACCTGCAACACCATCCTCAAATGTTGTTTGTGTTCTTCCTCGGTCCTGGAATACACCAGAATGTCATCCAGGAAGATGATGAGAAACTTTTCTAGATAGTCCCTAAATACTCCATTCATCAAGCTCATAAAAACAATGGGTGCATTTGACAGTCCAAACAACACCATTGTGAACTCATAATTACCATACCTTGTTCTAAAGGTGGTATTGTTGATGTATTCATCCTTTATTCTTACTTGGTGATATCCCAATCTTAGATCTATTTTCAAAAAGATATTTGCATCCTTCAATTGATCGAAGAGATCATCAATCCTCAATAGAGGATACTTTTTCTCCACCGTTACTTTGTTAATTTCCTAAAATCGATGCACAATCTTAGCGTTCTGTCCTTCTTCTTTGTGAAGAGAACCGAGGCACCCCAAGGTGACACACTTGGGTGTATATACCCCTTCTTCAAAAGTTCTTCAAGCTGCATCTACAACTCTTTCAGTTCTAGTGCACCCATCCTGTACGGAGCCTTTGACACTGGAGCTAATCCTGGCATCAAGTTTAAAGCAAAATCAATATCCCTTTTCGGAGGTAGTCCAGGCACTTCCTGGAATACATATTCGAACTCTTGAAGTAACTCATGATCCTTAATACTTGGCACCTTATCCTTAGGTGTTTCCTCCACTTGGGCTGCAAATAATTGACAACCTTTTCTATAGCACTTCTTTAGCTGCATTGTTGAGATTTCTCTAACAGTAACAGCTCTAGGAATTCCTTGGATGACTCTCTGATTCCCTTCTTCATCTAAGCAAGTGAAGGCCTTGTTCTGACAGTCCAAGATGGCATGGTGCTGGTCCAACCAGGTCATCCCAATTAGACAGTCATAAGAGCCTAATGACAAAATGTTCAAGTCGGCTTTCGTGATCATTCCATTCATGTCTATGGGACAACACTTAACTAACTCTATGACTTTCCTCTTGGTTCCTATAGCTAGCTTCACTAACCAATACTTTTCATGTTTGCTTCTTATCAAATGCAAACTTTCTACCACTCTAGGGTCTATATAGCTATGGCTAGCCCCTGAATGAACTAAAATAGTAAATGGTTGGTTTTTTATCATACCTTATACTTCAATCATGTGCAAATGATACTCAAATTGCTTGTTGTCCAGAGTTTCATAGATCCTTGGAATTCTACTGCCCATGTCCTCCACTGTTTCATCTTGTTGAACATTGTGGAGAACTCTTACTTTATCATTTATGTGGGGGAAATCTATGTACCTATGGTTTTCTTTACAACCCCAACATTCCATAGGTGGCGGCCTTGACATTTTCCCACTCACTTCAACCTTCCTAGGCTCTCTAAGAGACGGTTTTTCTTGAGGACTGTTTCTAAAAAAGGGTGGTTTATTTCCCTTCTACCTTTGTTCTTTCTTGAACTTTTTTTGGTCATCCCAAGCCTTCCGAAAGGTAGGCATTTCTCTTTGTTGTTCAAATAAGAACTTCACTCTTCTTATCGCTTATTCCATAGTCTTTGGGTCATCATACATAATGTTATCCCCAATAGGAGGAGGTAATCCACTCAGGTACCTCTGAATCTTGACAGACTCATATTTGGTGAACGAAACATACTTCAGTAATTCCAAAAACTTTCATTCATACTCATCAATGATCTTGTTGTCAAACTTGAGTTCAAAGAAATATTTCATCTTTATTTCATAATATCTTTTAGTTAAGTATTTCCTCTCGAACTACCTCTTGAATTCTTTCCATGTGATGTCCCTTTCCCTGATGTGTTCCACCTACACAAGTTGATCCCACCACATGGATGCCTCTCCCTTCAGCTGATACATGGCAATCCTGTCCTCTGCATGAGAGGAATAATTCGGTAGTTGAAATTATTTACTCATACCCAGTAACCAAGTTTTAGCATCTTCCTCCTTCTTATGTTCTCCATTAAATGTTGGAGGCTTGATCTTGTTCATTTCCCCTTTCAATTCTTCCATCCCATATCTCCTGTGCTTTTTGGTAGGAGATGGGCTTGAACTACTGTGTACTTCCCTACTGGAATGATTTGGGGAGAAACGACGATGTCTGCTAACACTCCTTGATATTATTTTCCTCTCAGGGGTCCTGTGACTCTCTGTCTTGCTTGAGTCACTCTCCTTTTTCAATTTATTTTCTATTCTTTCCAGATTCTTCAACATCCTTAAGTTGAATTCACCCTGCCTATCCCTGAATTTCATGAGCTTTCAACTATCAACATGGCGAGCCTGGGCATCTCTCTGCAATCTTTCAATGATTTTCATCATATGTCCTTCCTTATCCATGTCTTTTCCTTTCCCATTAGAGTTTGACCCTTAGACTCCCATGTTGACATTCCTTCCTTCTCTTTCGTTCTTTGAATTGGAGGCAATCCGCACCTCTTCCATTCTCTATTCTCAATGACAACCCTATTTGGTTCTAGCACTTGTTAAGCTTCTACAAACACACCTGCAGACAACAAGGATTTGTCAGGTCGTCATTCTTAGCAAATTCCACACATTCAAAACCATTCCAGTTTAAGAGAACGCTTCGACTTCACAAATTTTCCGAGTTCTTCTCGGCTCTATAATTTTCGGGTGATAACTCCCTCTTTCTCCCTACCCTCGTAACCAAAGGTCGTGACTAAATGCTAGACTACTAGGTGCTACTTGGGCTTTTGACCTTTGAAGAGTTTAAGGCACACTCATCTTTCTCCCAGAGTTTCGATTTACCAAATTTACGTAAATTGGGTGGATCGACGATCCACGTTTACCCAACATCCAATGGTTAAAATCTGCTACGGTTCTTCCATCGTTGAAGATTTTAGGACTTCAGGACTTTAGGTTTCGGGGTTTCAGGATTTCAGTAACTGGAAGTTTTAAATGCAATGACCCAAACCACTGGTCACTCCATTCCCCGAACTTCAAAAATTTGATTTCCTTACCCTCTAGGCCCATAGCACAACTGTCACCCACCAAGGTAGTGACACATGGTTTCCTTAAGAAGGTCCACCTCACTCCCAATGATGTCATGGGGCCCCACTACTTTCACTTTTCATTTCAAAGTTTTGGGCATAAGGAGTTCATGCATTCACACATCTCGAACTTTCATTTGCCGAAATTCTGAAATTACGGTCTATCATCTACTTGATCCAACGGTCCTGATTCCCCACGATCTGATGACTCATATCTCATCGACATTTTGTGTATTGGGATTTTGTGTGTCACGAGGTAGAAGGATTTTCCACCTTCGTCCTCCCTATTCTCGAAATGTCGATTTCTTCCTGGACAATTAATAGTCTAGATCTCTCTTAGATCGATAGTTGTGATCTAATCGTGACTTCACATTTTGTGAATTCTCATGAACTCACCCTTAGACCATTTCAAGTCACGAGTCATCGAAAGGTTGATCGGTCTCCATGCGTCCTTTTTGATGGACGGTCCTGACGAAATCGAGATTTTGTGTATCACGATTTCCACACTCTTTTTCAACTCCAAAGGGTTTTAAACCTTGTGCAGGTTCTCCAGATTTGATGGTCGTGAGGTTTCTCCTTTCCTCCCGAATAGATTCTATGGATCCAACACTTCTGGTCTGGAGTTCTCTCTCTCCTTGTGGCCATATACCACGTGAGTTGTAGTTGTATAATACCGCTACACCTCCTGATCTTTCTAACACAGTCAAGTAGTCCATTGACACTTAGAAACATTATGAGGTCTGAAATTAGTCCACTAGACACAATTTCTTCTCAAAACCTCGGTCCAAAGACCACTTATCCAGCCCATCTAGGCTCATCGTTGAAAATAGGCTCTAATACCATACTATAATGCCCTCGGCCATCAACCCCATGGTCAGGCCAACTCTACTACGTAGAAAAACACTTATGTAACACATTATGCATTCTAATGAACTTAAAACGCTTAATTTACAGTTAACACATAATCACTGCTAGCATTTCAGAGTTAATGGAAATAACAATAATTCATATGCACAACAAAATACGTGATAAAATTGCAAGAATCATAGGCATGCAATTTCATTAATTACATAATTACAAAACATAGTGCCACTTATCTTTGAAACTATCATGCACCACCAACTGCATGTAGACCTTCCATGAACCTCTGAGCCTTAGACCATGTTGCTCATCACTCTCAGTGATAGGTCACCCCCGAGCTAGGACTAAGCTGCACCGAGTAAGTAATCCTAGGCTAGGTAAGGTTTAGACGAAGAATACACGTAAAAGAAGGAGGATTCTCTCCCAGGAACCACTTATTCCCACTGCCCACAGACTCTCCTTCCCCACATGCCTGTCCCACCCCAGGAGTATACACCTTCTCTATCACCTAGATAGTCCTTTGGCTGTTAACCTCCCTTTCCTTGGGCTTCAGCAACAGACCGAATCGGAAATCTCTGAGCTCTGTGGCAGCTACAGGGTTCCTTCCAGGAGCTCTCCCCTTCCTCTGCGCACTCTCTCACCTGAAGAGAGTTGCTCATAGGCTGGGTAACCTACCTCTTCAACCACAATCACCTCCCTCGCATTAGCTATCAAGCCACACACAGTCCAGCACTGTGTTGCCACAACAATCAATTGGGAAAATGGGTAGGGACACCTGAAAACAGAAACAATCAACACTAAAGCATAGCGCAACTCTACGATTATAGGATGTGTTAATCTTTTTGGCAAGCAACATAGGATTCACAGCTCAACAATTTCAAAACATTCAATTCTCCCAACCATCAATAAGGAACAGACTCACCTCTCTGGTTTCAGAGATGTGTAAGGTGTACAGAGGTTCAATCACAGAGGCCCAACACATACAGATGGAGGATGGAGGAATTGGAAGGTCGAACCTCAGATTTAGGTGATGGTTGGAGGAATTCCCACCCCTCTTTTATGCAACAGTTGAAAAAATGGAAAAAAGAACCCCCAACACAGCTCATTTCTTGGGTTAAATCGTATGCATCTGGGTTGACACATTTCGCCCATGAATTTTCATGCCTCCCTCCCCAGGAACTTACGACAAAACATAGTTTTCACATGGATTTTGGGATAATATTAAAATATTATTCCCAACGACTTAAGCCCCTTTGCTCCACACTTAGCCTCTCTTTCCAACCTTCCAGCCCCCAATCCGTTACCCAGGTTTTGTGGAAGCTTAGTCCCCCATCACTCATTCATCGTGGTCGGTCCACATGTAGATATGTTTTGTATTAATATTGTGCATAATTACATGTACAAAAATCAGGCTCCTGGCCTAGTAACAGGTAAGCCAACTAGCTTATATAACTTGGCTCACCAGCCTTATAAACTTGAATTACAGTTCATAAACAAGATTTATACTTCATAGACATGATTTACAACAGGGCTCGGCCTTGGGGACATTACATGGAGTAAGGCCCTCTCTTCAAGATTGCATAGGG
The DNA here is from genome assembly GCA_900067695.1 of Picea abies. Taxonomy (NCBI): domain Eukaryota; kingdom Viridiplantae; phylum Streptophyta; class Pinopsida; order Pinales; family Pinaceae; genus Picea; species Picea abies. Next base: position 12,589 of record CBVK0100352342.1, read on the forward strand.
TGAGGCAAATCTTTTTCTAACAAAAGGGTACTTATTTTTTACTATCATTTTTTTTAGTTGTCGATAGTCAATGCACAAACTGAAATTCCCATCCTTCTTTTTCACAAATAGGACCAGTGCACCCCATGGAGACACACTTGGTCTGACATACTATTTTTCCAATAGTTCTTAAAGCTACATTTTCAACTCAGTCAGTTCAGGGACACTCATCTTATATGGCACTTTGGAAACTAGTGTTGATCTTGGTTCCAAATCTATTTTGAAATCTATATCCCTTCAAGCAGGTAGTCATGGAATATCTTTTGGGAACACATCCTGAAACTTACTTAATATAGGATCATTAGTTAACAAATGATCAACCATATTTTCTAGGCTTCCATTTATGTGTACAACATATATTTCACAACCCTTTTTTGCGTTTCATTTCAACTGTAAAGAAGAAATCTACCTTAATAATACACCATGAGGTATTCCCTTAATGGTTATATTTTGTCCCAGCTCATCCAAGCAATCAAAAGTTTTATTTCTACAATTCACTACATCTGCATGCTTTTCAAGACAATCCATGACTATAAGTATATCATAGGATCCAAAAGGTAATATATTCAATTCCACACTTATTTCAATTCCATCTAATGTTAGCATGCAATCTTTGACTAGTTCAACTACTTTTTGTTTAGTACCGATGGATAATTTTACTAACCAAGACTTATTATGTTTTACTTTACTCAATTTTTAGTTATCTACAACCATAGGAGAAACATAACTTAATATTGCACCAGGATCAAATAAAATAGAGACATATTTTTAATTTATCTTACCTTCTACTTCTACCATGCCAGAGTGATGGTCATCCTTTTGATTTTCCAAGGACGCATTGATCTTGTGATTGCATCTTCCCATGTCATTAATTGTTACTTCCTCCTGAACATTATGCACTACCGATTTTTTGTTCTTGTTCAAAGGAAAATATCTATACATGTGAGGTTCCTTGCATCCCCAACATTGTAATGGTGGTCTAGTTGGTTTATTCATTGAATTAGTTGGTCTACTATTCTTCTAAACTGATACACTTTGCTACTGTCCACTAAACCTATTACATATAACTAGTGCACTATGAGATTCATGGCATGGTTATTTAAATTGTTTCTTTCTAGGATTGAAATTACTATTTTTGTTCTTATCTTTCCATGTTTTCGTATTTTCAGACCTTTGTTTAAACTGGGTATAACACAATATAGCATGTCTTATTACCTCTTCCATCATTTTATGGTTAAAGAACTCAATTTTATCCTTATATGCTTGAGGAAAGCAACTCATGAACCGTTGTACCTTGGCTTTCTCTTCTCTGAGGTAAGGTATGTACCTCATCAAATTCACAAATTTGGTAACAAAATGTTCAATGGTCATTTGTCCTATCTTAAGGTCATGAAACTCCTTAGCCTTTTCATCGAAATGCCTTTTAATTAAAAATTTGTATTTCTTAAATATTTTCCAAGTGAATTTCTTGATTCTGATTTTGTTTATTATCTTTGTTTTTTGCCACCAAATCACAACTTTCCCATTCAACTAATATATTGCCAATTAGCACTTAAATTTCTAGAATAATTATAAATTTGGAAATATTTTCCCATGTTTAGGAGCCAAGATTCTTCTCCTTCCTCTATTTCCCCATCAAAACTGGGTGGTCTGATTTTTTTAAATTCACCAATCAATTCATTTGTATTCCATTTTCTTTTCTTGTTTTTAGGTGATCTCTTTTGTAAGGTGTTGTCTTCACAACTGTGATTACTATTTTCCTCAGTCATCGATGTTATTTTTTCTCTAAACACTGAGTGTTCCCTTCCCTTATGCAATTCATCATTAGAGACTTCCTTGTTGGTGTTACCAGAGGTCCGTCCTACATTCTTATTATGTTTCATCTCAGTCATGTTTTTGAGAAAGATTTCATTTAATTCCTCTTGTTCTCTACTTTCTTTCAATATTTTTTCATTGTCGACTTTGATACTTTGCAATTTGGCCTTTATACTTCCCATGGTTTCAAGTATATCTAGTGAATTATTTTGAGGTCATTCACTGTTCAACTCTACATACATTTCAATTTCACTTGTTTTTTTTTTCCAGTTTCGTCAACCATGGTGTCTGTTGTTGTTTCTGTTAAGTGCACAATAGATTGTATGCTAAGATTCTTGTTTGCATAATTATGTGATAATTGATTAAATTATTAATGCAATAGTATAAATGGCTTGAGCCCATAAGGCCCTAGTTTTTGAAACCTTCTCTAATACCATTTGTAACATCACCTGAACTAATTTGTTTTTTCCTTTTTACTACTCTTAATATTTTATGTTCACATGACAAGTAAAAAGATATTAAGAAACTATTATGGTGGGAGCATCTTCACACCCCAAGGTAAAGTATATTAATTTATCTTGCTCAAAATATTGCTATCTAGAACCTAATTACTCGTTATCCGACATTGAGGATACAATGCCTCCATTTACTTACCTTCATTGTGACTTCTTCCAAGTTATGACTCTTATTCTATTAATAGGACACACCAACACCTACACATGTATATCATTCATCTCTCCATTAGATTGGTCATGTTAGTCCTTAACACTTCTCAATTCTAAAATTTACTCTTAAGGAGGGACAAAACGTGTAACATATATCCTAAGGTTGAGATCCTCTTGATCTCAATGGTTGAACTCATACTCATTTCCAAGGTTATTATACATAGTTTATCCATTAAATTTAATTCATCCATTGTCATAGTTTAAGGTATAAATATTTATTAAAATCCTAAACATATCTCAATTCCCAACCTTTGGGTCACAACACCAAAAGGTATACAAATGTTATTTATTTAGTGTAGCCTTGTATGATGTCTTCCATACTAGGGTCAACCTGGTTATGGCGTGTCGATCACAAAGTCACTGAGGACCATAGGGACAGACCATTTAAATGTGCCTTTACTTAACATACCCCTCATACCTATTGTTAGTAATTGTTCACATCTAGTGGCACCTTGATATTATGAATTCTACCATTTCAAAATTACTCATCAATTAGAAACTCACCACTCATCCAATTCATGGTTGGTGTGATAACCCAGAATTAAGGTTAACTTATATCGAGTTTCATTCCATTAATGATCATTAATCAAGTTGTCGTACTATCATGGTTTCGAATTAGGAAGGATTCCATCAATGAGACCCTATCAATGAAGAAAGGCTCTGGTTTATCGCTTGTCTTCTCACAAGAATAAAATGCTCTAGTAAGTATTGTTTTAAGGCTCTGTGTAACTATTTCTTTACACATTGTTACTTATAAGTATTTTTATTTTCAATTAAATCTGGAACAAGTATTTTCCCCAAGCTAACGTTGTGTTAAAATGGGTGGAACGAGTTGGAAACAAATAACATAGCAGTTTTTTCATTGAGAAGGGAAATACAACTTAGTATCTTGCTGGAAAGTAAGTCGATGCATCTATGTCTTATGACTTTGTTTCATTTCTTCGCTTATTATAGAAGTTCATCCTGTGTTTATTTGAGTTTGGTTACAAGATTGAACCTTATTAACAATTTTCATAACCCATTGGCTTGTAGGGCGTTGCAGGGTTGTTCACAGAAAGGAAATTCATTTCCCTTCCAACCCTCTACAGAGACACCAGTCTCACTACCAACCCTTAGCTGTGTTTACCTCCTTCCAAATGTGTTTGGTTTCCAATAAGGATAACACAAACTCGGTAGCGTAGGGTAAGGTTCAGCTCCACCTATGGGGCTTGTAACCTTCTAAATATTGTATAAATTTTATATTGTTTGTATTATCAAGTGGTTTACTCTTAAATATCGTTATTATATTTACAATGACTCAAATGTTCTTTCTTTTATTGGAAAAGGATAAACAATAATAGTCAACATAATGACTATGTGTGGATAGCTTAAGATGATTCTGTACCTACAGAATGATTTTCTGATATATGGATTACCGATATTTTTTGTTACATACTCATGGGTTTTATCTTATTTCCATCCATTAAGAAAATGAATTATAGTCTATGGAAATCAATCCACATGCATATAATTTTCATAATTCTCATTGCAACAAGAAATAATTTATTTGTTTTAAAATAAATTTATAATAATTGTTTCTACATAACCATTGAAGTCTTTCTGTATATTATCATTATCATATGAAACCTTTTAACCGAGAGACATTTCATGTCTATGGTTTCACATCATATATTAGGTTTACTTCTGTTAATATATTTATTTTCTAAAATAAACGAAAACAAATATTGACAAATGAATGATTAAGTTTCTTATGCAAAGGATAATCTAGTTAGGAATTCTTTGATTATATCCTATTCAAAATTTCTTTGCAATTGCTAATAATAATGAAGATTTATGTCTATTTCCACTTTCACATCAAATTTTTAACAAATATATTACTATAACAATATAGATTAGTATCCAACCAGAACTATCAAGATTTGTTTTAATAATTCTAAAGAAATAAAATATAAAAGTAGATGCACATATATGAACCACAAAGCTTTATTGGGAAAAATTGAGGAGAGAATCTAGCTCCTCCCAACCATATACTAGATTAGCCACGGCCTTCTATCTCTAGTCACCCTCGAGCCAAATACTTTATTCCACGGGAAAATTAAAATGTCAAGAACCTTCTCAAGGTAACTTTCCAGAACTTGGCTCTTTCTCAGAACCACCAAGCTCTAACTCTGCATAAGTAGTCAACAACATCATGTTTACACCATTCTTGTTCCTTCTCCCTTGTTTTACTAAGATCAAAATAATAGAATGCCTAGGTCTTTTATTTCCTTGTTCTTCTATTTAGCCTTGTCCCTAACTCTTGGGAGTCTTGGCCTAAATATTTGCTATCTTGTTTCCTAACCTCCAACATTCTTGAGGGTAGGTTTACAATTGTCCTCATGGAAAAAAATCACATTTACCCTTGTTCTTTCTAATCTCTTTTCACTTTTCCCATGGAATAAAGTATTTCTCTCATCATAGTTGGGTTTTCTCACCAATTTATCTCATGTAATTTTAAATAAAATAAAATTTAAAATAATATTTACATAAATGTTTTTCACCCTCAATTACCTATGGCGATAAAAAATGTTAATCAAAGTTTTTCCCAATGTCATTATTCAATAATCACAACCACATAAATTTACTCAAATATTTAATTTGAAGGGATATTACATCCACCAATAATTTTACATCTCTTCATGTTTTAATTTTATTTTATCCCAACAACTTCTTTGCTATAATCATGTTTATTGTGTTTCTTCTCTACCACATTTTTACTCTCTTACATCAATTCTTCATGCTACCAATGCTACACCTTTTCTTTGGTTAGCTCCACTTTTTTGTTTTAGTACACATTCCACTTCACTTGCTAAAAAATCTCGAGATAAATCATTAAGTGGATAAAAAGATCCTATTCACATATTTTAAATAGTTACATATATTGTAACAACATCCCCTTTCATCTCTAATATTCCAACAATACCAACACCATTCAATTCGACAACACTTTCTTCTGCTACACCGCTACTCACTACATGAACATCTCTCCCTTAAAACGTTGTTGCTACAATAGCACTCACCTATGAAATAATTTTATCTACAACATCACCATTTATACAATTATATATTTGTTCTGGTGATACACTCTCTTTGGTATATTTATACTCCATTAATTCTTGATTTTTCTACACAAACTCCCCCACCTCACTTTTTTCAATCTAGTCTTCTATTGCAAGTCCTTATTCTACACTCTACTTTGGCATGCTATCAACAACATTCTCTTCACATTGACTTTCCTCCTTAATATATTATGTAACATACACCCCACTAGTGCACTTAACATTCTCCACAACCACAACAAAAACAATTATTTTACTTTGTCCTCTCACCACATGTTCTTATGTTTTCTCTTTGTTTTTACTTTCTCAACTCTAATGACCAAATGATAAGCCTCTTTTAACAACTCCATTTTTTCCACAATTATCTTCCTTCTAATATATAGCTTCAGCGCATCCACAAACTGTATGATTTTGTCCTCACTATTTTTTACAAAATTAACTCTAATGGCCACTCTAAAAAATTGTTCAAAGTATTATTTTACGTATATATTATTCTACTTCAATTTCTCTTGAAATATTCTATCCATTTTTAATGTATAATCAAAACTTATAATCTTATCTCTTAATTTAGCAAGCATCTTCTCCTAATTATTGATATCGTATTTGCCACTCCATTTTCTTTCCCTCTTTAGCTACTTCCACTAGTCATAAACATGGATCCTTAGTCTTCTCTTGGAAATTCCCACTTTCTAGGGGTATTTATGTTGTTTTTCCTAAACCTATCACTTGACTATTAACTCAAAATAAAATCACTTTATTATTAACTAAACAACTAGGTTATTGAACAAAAATTCAATGGAAGTATAAAATAGAAACCAAATACACATTACAAAAGAGATTTTAGATAAACACCCCTAGAAAAAACTTTACAGGAGAACCAGTTCTAAGTTTGATTTTATTAAATAAAATCATGCAATCTCATCCTGGGATAATTTCCCATCAGAGGAATTATAATGCAATAGTAGCCTTGCTTCCCCTTTGCACACCTCCTCAACCCTACTGACTCAGTCACAAGTACATGAGAAAGACTCCCTATTGCTCCTATACACACATTTATTGCCTCTCACTCTCCTTAGATCTCCTTTTATAATTCCTTTAATGACTAAAACCCTAACCCAAGATCTCCAATGGTCAAGATTAGATCTTTCCTCTATGAGATCAATGGTAGTGACTTAATCTCTCATGAAGATAACTTAAATCGCTTAACTCACTCAACTTTAAAAGGTCACTTTAAGTCATTAAATATAAAAGATACTTTATAAAATCACTTTATAAAGTTACTATTTAGAGAGTGTTGCTCAAACACTTCCACATGCTAGGAACCGTCAATGCACATTTTCGAGCTAGCCCAAAAACTAGCACTCCCTTTTAGAGAGGAAGGTACTTCTGGAAGCACATCCACCTCAATTAATCTCTGACCCAATCAAATTTTTTGTTGTTGTAGTTTCTCCCTCTAAAGTGATGACCCTCTTGCTACCTTTGTTGCACTCTAATCTAATCTACGATCCAAGATCCCCTTGGATCCTAGTACAGGCTATCCCAACACCCTATACATGATATCCTCCCTGATACTAAACCTCAATGTTGCATCTTGGGTATCTTCTCTCTCTAAACATATGATTACCTGTCCTTCCTCAAACATAATTGCAGACCCCATATCCTCCAGAGCTGCTACAGGGAGAAAATTTACCTTCAGCTATGGAACAAACAACACCTCGACCACCTCTAGAGAACCTCCTGACTTTAGCTATAATTTGACACGTCCAACCCTCTTCACTACATGCATAGTATGAATCCCACTCTTCACAAATCAATCTAAATATTTCTATAAAACACTAAGGAACATCGACCTCATTCTCGTCATATAGATAGATGCCCCATTATATACCACCCACTTATCAAGGCCCATACTTGATTCCTACTTCCCTGACATGCTGTCCATTGTCTAGACCGGTTTCCCACAACCTTCTACTTCTTCCCGAGTATTTTCTCGATTTCTTGAACCCTTTATGGGTGCTTCCTCACTATCTCATCCTACTCCTCAAGCTTCCTGCTTGTTTCCCAAGGCCCCTTCCCACTGCTCAAGCCTAGTGTCCACTACCCGAAAAATTCTGAAGCTGCCCGAAAATTTCTTGGTAGTATGTTCGCTTCTCGAGTGCTACCGGGACCTTCCCGAAGGCTTCCCGCCCACTATGGTTATCAGCCTAGGAGGCTAGTGGTTGGTTAGTTGGATTTTGGCATAGGCCTAACCCCCATCGACGCTCCTTTGCTAGGTGTGTCCTGGTTCTCAGCCTAGGAGGATAGTGGCTGGTTGGTTGGATTTTGGCATAGGCCTGACTCCCATCGACGCTCCTTTTCTATACCACATCTTGACCAACTCTTCCCTTGCTCGACCCACACCACTCAGTTTTTCGATTCTAATTTTTCTCTTCATGTGGCCTGTATTCTCTCCTTCTACATGGATGACCTTACAACACCAGTATCGCCTTCCTCTTGTCGGTGGCTCTACTCGCTCAATAGATCCATGATCCGTGTTCTCCTTATATCGACTCCCTACTCTACACACTCGTCGATGATTGTACACATTCCGCTGATGGTTGTTATCACACTGACCCACACAGTCTCATGACTATTGTAACTTTGCAGCCTCAACGACTCTCACCTACCTAATGCTAAAACCTGAGCCTAGCTGGTTGCTCCTACGCAGGACTTTATCTTCTTACACCTAGCTATTACTCAACCCATTGGACCCTTTATCACATTTGTGTTTTCTTTGGAGTAGCAAACAACTCCATGATCCAATCAACGGTTTTTGTGAAGCTTCTTTCGTGCCTCTACCATTCCTAGAGATAAAATATACGGGGCAAACACACACGGTGAGGCTACGCTCACTTCTT